>JADRCD010205693.1:29963-61981 GCA_019843815.1 Montemys delectorum | reverse complement strand
TTTTGGAGAAGGTACCATGAGGTGCTGATAAGAAGGTATATCCTTTTGTTTTAGGATAAAAATTCTATGGATATCTGTTAAATCCATCTGTTTCATAACTTCTGTTAGTCTCACTGTGTCCTTGTTTAGTTTCTGTTTCCATGACTTGTCCATTGCAGAGAGTGGTGTATTGAAATCTCCCACTATTATTGTGTGCAGTACAATGTGTGCTTTGAGCTTTAGTAAAGTTTCTTTTATGAATGTAAATGCCCTTTGATTTGGAGCCTAGAGGTTCAGAATTGAGAGTTCATCTTGGTATATCATACCTTTGATGAATATGAAGTGTCCCTCCTTATCTTTTTTGATCACTTTAGCATGAAAGTTGATTTTATTCAATATTAGAATGAATACTCCAGCTTTTTTCTTAGGAACATTGGCTTGGAGGATTGTTTTCCATTCTTTTATTCTGAGGTAGTGTCTGTCTTTCTCACTGAGGTAGGTTCCCTGTATGCAACAAAATGTTGGGTCCTCTTTACGTACCCAATCTGATAGTCTATGTCTCTTTATTGGGGAATTGAGTCCATTGATATTAATAGATATTAAAGAAAAGTAATTGTTGCTTCCTGTTATTTTTGTTGTTAGAGTTGGAATTCCGTTCATGTGGCTATCTTCTTTTAGTTTTTTTGGAAGATTACATTTTTGCTTTTTCAGAGATGTAATTCCCATCCTTGTGTTGGAGTTTTCCATTTATTATCCTTTGAAGGACTGAATTTGTGGAAAGACATTGTGTAAATTTGGTTTTGTCATGGAATACTTTGGTTTCTCCATCTATGGTGATTGAGAGTTTTGCTGGTTATAGTTGTCTGGGCTGGCATTTGTGTTCTCTCATGGTCTGTATGACCTCTGCCCAGAATCTTCTAGCTTTCATAGTCTCTGGTGAGAAATCTGGTGTAATTCTGATAGGCCTGCCTTTATATGTTACTTGACCTTTTTCCTTACTGCTTTTAGTATTTCTTTGTTTTGTACATTCTGTGTTTTGACTATTATATGGCGGGAGGAATTTTTTTTCTGGTCCAGTCTATTTGGAGTTCTATAGGCTTCTTGTATGTTCATGGGCATCTCTTTCTTTAGGTTAGGGAAGTTTTCTTCTATAATTTTGTTGAAGATATTTACTGGCCCTTTAAGTTGGAGGTCTTCACTCTCTTCTATACCTATTATTCTTAGGTTTGATCTTCTCATTGTGTCCTGGAATTCCTGGATGTTTTGGGTTAGGGTCTTTTTGCATTTTGCATTTTCTTTGACTGTTCTGTCAATGTTGTCTATGTTATCTTCTGCCCCTGAGATTCTCTCTTCCATCTCTTGTATTCTGTTGGTGATGCTTGCATCTATGTTTCCTGACTTCTTTCCTAAGATTTCTAACTCCAAAGTTGTCTGTTTTTGTGATTTCTTTATTGTTTCTACTTCCATTTTTAGGTCCTGGATGGTTTTACACAATTCCTTCACCTGTTTGTTTGTGTTTCCCCTGTAATTCCTTAAGGGATTTTTGAGTTTGCTCTTTAAGTGCTTCTATTTGTTTACATGTGATCTCCTGTAGTTCTTTATGGGATTCTTTTTGTTTCCTCTTTAAGGGCTTGTACCTCTTTACCTGTGTTCTCCTGTATTTCTTTAAGGGAGTTATTCATGTTCTTCTTAAGTTCCTCTATCAGCATTGTGAGATATGATTTTAGATCCAAATCTTGCTTTTCCTGTGTGTTGGGATATCCAGAACTTGCTGCGGTGGGAGTACTAGGTTCTGATGAAGCCAAGCAGTCTTGGTTTCTGTTGGTAGGATTCTTGCGTTTGCCTTTTGCCATTTGTTGATCTCTGGTGTTAGATGTTCTTGCTGTTTGACTAGAGCTTGTTCCTCCTGTGGGTCTGTAAGCCTATGTCAGCACTTCTGGGAGATCAGCTCTCCTCTGGTAAAACCCAGGGGCAGATGGCTGTGGATCAGTTGTCCCTCCTGAGTCCTGGGGTCAGAGTACACCCTGTAGACAGGATCTCCACTTGTGGGAAAGGTACAGAGAGGGCTGTGGATCTTTTGTTCCTCCTAGGTTTGGACGGAGGTTGAGAGGATCCTGTCCCAGCTGTTCTGCCTCTTTTGAGGCCTGTGCCTCCTGGCTGGTCCTGCCTTAGAAAGTCACAGGAGAGAGAATGGCTGATCTCACCAGAGTCCCTGGGTTAAAACACTCCCTGAAAGCAGGCTCTCTGCTTGCAAGGAAGGGGCAGAGAGTGCTGCAAATCCACCACAGTTACTCCTAGGTGTAGATGGAGGTTGAGAGTATTCTGTCACAGCTGTTCTTTCACTTGTGAGGCCTGTGCCTCCCTGCTGGTCCTGCCTTAGAAAGTCACCAGAGAGAAAATGTCAGATCTTACCTGAGTGAGTCCCTGGGTTAGAGCACTCGGTGAAATATACCTAATTTTACAGGGTACATCCCAGGAATCTAATATAACTAACAATTGCAAGGATCTGTTCTGTATCTTGAAAACAGAACGCCTTCTTCATGATTGAATTCAAATCCTGGGAAGCCAAAACCAAACATGCCAAGCACACAATTAAACAAGTCTTCACCTGGGGAGGCTAGACAAAAATATCAAGGCCACAACTCAAGGCAAAGATAGTCAGAGTAAGCTAGGCCACACTCACAGTGGTTCAGACAGATGACTCCGAACATCACTGGACAGCAGAGGGTGTGAAGGTTTAGAATACTGAGTCAGTTTTCCTGAATGTGACAGTGGAGACTATGAGGAGATTTCTGTGTCCTTGTTGTAGAAACAGTAAAATTTGTGGGGTTTCACATGATATACAATTTTCCTTCAGAAAATTTACTCTGCAGTTTTTCAGTTTAAGGATGCTCAAATAAGATTTTAGCATCTTCACTTTTTAATTCAGAGAAAGCTGTCCTAGTGTGCTGTCCATGGAATCCTAGACCATGCTAAAATAGCATTTTTAAACTGCATTAAGCACTCTTAGAAGATGTTGACTGAATAAGCAATTCGAGATTCAGAAATAGGGGTACTGAAATGAAACCTCTGCTAGGATGAGTATAAAACAAAAATGAAATATAAATATGTATGTGTAGAAAAATGTCTGTGTTTCATGGAAAAGACAATATTTTATGGGTATATAAAAATGTGAGAGAAATTCCTAAAGGTGAAAGAGGAATTTGCTGGGACTTGCAGAAGACTTTCTAAGCTAATAATATAGTTTATTTAAGATACACAAGGTAAGAGAGGGTGCTGGTAGTTCTGATGCATAAGGTGCTCTAAGGATGAAAAAATTATTGCGGAAGGACTGTGGCTTCATTTCCAAGGGCTCCTCTGCAATTGTTAGATTCCCACCCTTAATTTATTACTCAAATCAAATAGGTCAGAGGATTAGGGGTACTGGCTGTTTTTTCAGTGTTTCTCCAGCCTGCCTCATATTCTACCCATAAACGATTTAAAAATTAATGGGCATATCAGTAAGTTTGTGTTTCCCTAGGATGCAGCGCCTCAATTTAAAGGGGACCTAGTGAAATCCAGGTGAGAATGTGCTACAGATTCCAGTTACTAAGACATCAGTGTGTAGGAGAGGACAGAAGCTAGCACCCTACCCTGAGTCTCACACTGACTTACAAAGAGCTTGCTGGGCTATAGCACACCCAGAGAATAATTGCCACGTGCTTAGAGTGGGACAGAGGGATAAGCTTGCTTCCTTAGGCCATCATTCACCAGCACTCCTTAATACACAACTCACTGGCTTAAGGGATGGCTGAGAAGAATAAAACTTCCATCATTTCAGTTTTCTTCAGAATTTCCTATAACTAACTACTATTAATATTCATGGTGGCTTCATCTCAGTGGTTCATCTTGGCTTCACTTCCCATGGGTAGAACTGGAAGGATGGCTTTCTAAATGTTGGGCTTAATGCAGTAACCCTCTAGGGAAATATCTATTTCTCTATGTTCAGACATAGTGAGACTGCGTGTGTGTGTATGTGTATGAGTATGGGCACATGTGCATGTGTGCACACACATGTGCAAACATATATGTAAATGGACTATGCCTCTCAGTGATTATAAACTCTTAACTTTGGTGCTTTTAAATGTTTAACCTGTAATTAAATTCAGAGATGAAGTATTTGTAAGCATAAGAGAGAAAGAGAAAAAGGAGAGAGAGAAAGAGAGAGACAGAGACACAGAGAGACAGAGACAGAGAGGAAATGTAGTGTATATATGTATAGCTCATATAGTCCATTTTTTCACACTAGGCAGACTATGTAAGCTGAATTGTCACCCTTATCGAACACTTTCCTATGAAAATCCAAAAAGCAGAATTTGAGGAAGCGCCTTCTACTGTTCTTGGTACAGAGTTGCTAAGCTGAGGTACAGAACTTTCACGTGTGTTTACCCTAAGGTATCAAAGCATAAAAGGTAGATTACAGTTGCCATAACTGTGACTCTGTGTGGCCTTGTCAATTTGAGCCACAACCCTAACATTATTAAAATGTATCTTTTGTATTTCATTAAGAGCTATGCAATTAGGTCTGCATTTTTGATGTGCCATAATTGTCACAGTTGACATTGTTCTGATGATGATGATGTTCATTGATCATTCATAATGCAACTGCACAGCCCATGAATTGAGCTCAAATCAACACCTTTCCTTATTTTATATGCAGGGACGTACTTTGCTTCTAGCCTGACAATCTGTGCTAGCGGTTTAATCTTCAACTGTCAGAATTTGAGAATTTGGAGGTTTATTTTCCACCTACCTTCCTATCACAAATCTCTCAACTCTCATGAAATGTAGTTGAGAAACAAACCAATACCATGGGAGGGGCAGAACTGGGGGAGCTTTTAGCATTACTGATTTGAAGTCTATTTGAAATATGCATTGAATAAAAAGGCTCATTCCAAGGGGAGATGGTGGCACACACATTAAATCCTAGCACTTGGAAGGCAGAGGCAGGTGGATTTCTGGGTCCAAGGCCAGTCTGGTCTACAAAGTGAGTTCCAGGACAGCAAGGGCTATACAGAGAAACCCTGTCTCAAAAACTCAGAAAACAAACAAACAAACAAACAAACAAAGGCTCATTCCTCAGACAGAATACAGATAGTGACCAACAGTACTTATCGGTGTTGACCACACCTTGTCATGGAATGAGAGTGAACTGACAACTGGTTATTTGACTTAGTTCCCATATGGCTCCATGCTCATATACCCTTTCTGAGCACTTCCATAAGAGAAGTTATACTTAGGCACCACACACATACCTGTCTCAACTTCTGTATTTTGAGTTTTAAATATGGCAATCAAAACAATGCTATCCTATGTAAGCTTTTCTAATTTTGAATTATAGTTTTGTGGATTCCTTGATTGTGTGGTTTCAGGTTAAAGTGGATCATGGAGAACTTTGTAACATCTGGGAGGAAGATAGGAAGTAGATATTGCTATTGTTTGAAGGTTATAGTGTAGTGGACACTGCTGATGCTCACACGCTGGCATGTCATGATAGGGTCTTTCTCTTGATGGGTCACTTGGGCCAGGAGCTCTTACAGGCCCTTCTGACCTTCAGCTCCTTTAAGTCTTGGGCTAAACATGTGTGTAAATAGCTTAAAAACAATGTTCTTATCCAATGGACCAGAGCAACACAATCAAGTCAAAACTTTGAACATCAGGATAGGTGGAAGGTGCCATCTTTCAAGTTCAGTGCTAGGTGTCTTGGAAGATATAGAAGTATCTCCAGAAGTCTTGGAAAGATTAATAAAGTCTTCCCAAGCATAAGAAGATGAAGTGTCATATTTATGAGTCAATAAAGACAGGACAGAGTTTCTAATGAGTATGTAGCTCACAGAACACTAATACGGCAAATGACTCACCTGGATAACTTGGCAGAATATTTTAATACTGTCCAGACTGTAGTTAGCAAAGTTTAAGATTATGGAGAGCAAAGGAAAGCAAAGGCAAAGACCTCAGTAGTTGCTCCTTGGGAAGGGGCTATGGACTCAGGAATGAGAAAGGCAGCAAGTTACCAATTTGGATTTTCTGAAACTAGCATGTATGTATTTTTTTGTATTCCCAGAAAAACAACTTGGTTGGAAAGTGTGGTTTTCTTATTATTTATTTCCTGAAGAACTATGATGAGACTTTATGGGCATATTTGTCTTCTGTGGTGTATTCCCATGAGTGTTATATAGTACATTGTATTTTTCTATTCAGTCTGTTTAGTGGTTCATACTTTAAGAAATTCTGGTGGCATAAATAAGTATCATCCTTGATTTCAAAGACATTACACACTATTGACAGATGATAAAGGGGAAACATGAACAATGCAAAATCCCAAAGGATTTTAAGGGAGAAAAGGGCCGATGGGTCTTCATTTGCGATTGAAATATACTCTTTATGGTTTACTTTTATTCTGAGTCCCAGGGCAGTAATGCCATGGCAGACATTGTTTGGGTTTCTTGACCACTTAGCTTCAATTGGAATCATTCAACCAAAGACTCCAGCAGGACACTAGAGAACATGAAGAGAGATGCTCTAAATATTATTTCTGTCTGCAGCTTCCTCTCTGAACAGGAGGGAATTTTGTCTTCAGCTGCTCTATACTTATTTAGCCATGGAGCCCATCCAGAAGGACCCCACATACATTCATATCTATGTAGGGATGTGAGTCCTTCTAGACCATCAGGTCAGCAATGATAACTTCACTTGTTGTGAGTCTCTGTGTGTTTTACTGTCTCTTCTTGCCCACTCACACTTCTGTATTATTAAATTAATATTTAATTGTCTTTTGAATACATAATCAATATTTACCATGGCTCTGAGGGACAAGTAAAACTAATACTGTTGAGTATTGATTGTTATATCCAAAGCACTGTAATATGCATTATTTTATTTGATTATCATATCAGCCTCCCTTAGTGTAATTAAAAAAATCAAATGAAATTATCACTCAGAAGGGTTTAGTAGCTTATTTGAAGTTACATTCCTAAAATCAGTACACCTGAGACAGGAGCCCAGCTGTTCAAAATCTATATTCTTTTTATTGTAGCACATTATGTATACAATATCAGTTATTGGAAATAGGTAGAAATTTGTGAACTAGACTTGCAGCAACATTTGCTTAATGATCAGTCAATGAAGTACCAAAGTGAACTAGGGCCCGATTTCATTGCAAAACCACTGTCATGAGAATGAAGATGGGAGGGCACCCAAAGTGAAGGACCCAGAGGCCTTTTCCTTCAACTCTACTATGAAAGTAAAGAAGACACAGTCACAATTAGTACTCACAGTATTTTAAAAACCAGATACACTAAAAGAAACAGATACAAGTTCTAGAGCTATGTGTGGTAGGAGGCTGTTACAATTGAAAACAAGGGCAACAGCAATAATGCCTCCTATGAGCAGTACTGTGCACTGCTAGGATTTGGATCTGAATAATCCTCCAACAGGTTTGTATTTTGAACACATGATCTGAAATTGGTGATGCAATTTAGAAGGCTATGGAGATTTTGAGGTTCTTATGGACATTTGCTCACATCTCACTGTTTGATTCCTAGTCCACCAAGATGTCAGCAGCCCATCATATTCTCTCTGCCATGAACTTCCTATAGCTGCCAGGCCTTAACTGCTGTGATGGACTGGAAGCCCTGGAACTGTGAGTCAGAGACCCTTGCTGAAGTTGTTTTCATCAACTACCTTGTTACAAAATGAAAACAAAAACCAAATCTTAGTGAATTTAATATTGGACTTCTATGACTTTACAGAAAGCCCACTTTGAAGTCCAGGACCAGATTCAAGACATTTAATAGATTTCCTGATCTTGACATTGGCCTAAGGCTGCTCCAACTATTTAGAAGTGAAGCTGAGAGCCTCTTTACCTAGAAAACCAGGGAAATGTCCATGCTCAAGATGATTCCTGCAGTAAGAAAAGTATACTTCTCTGGAAACCTATAAATGTAACTACCATTAAGGTTGACATGTATTCCCAGCTTATGCTGTCTTACTGACTTAAGACATGAAAGTTTAATCTTTTATAGTAACAGTGTTCTAGTTGTGTTGAATAAGCACATGCCAGCAATTTCTGGAGAAGCCAATCTTTACTTTGTACCTAAGAGGAACTTAGAGTAATAAACAAGTATTAATGAATGTGAGTTAGTGGGACAATGGTGGATTTGAGTTCCATGACTAAAAGTCACAAGGCACAAAAGTCATGAGAATTAGGCTCTCAATTCCTTGACTATCAAAATTAGTTAACATTATGTTAAATATTTTATACTTTAAAATATCTTATAACACTTTAATTTGAAACAAATAACTATGATAAACCTAGTGCATAACCATTTATTTTCATGGTATCTTGAAAAAAATTAACAAAAATAAAAAATATTCAACTAAAGTATACTTAAAAATATACAAGAAAAATAAGAAGAGCTTTTTGTGCCTGCCTGTGGTGGTTTAACTTGCATTGTTTCTCACCCATAAAGGTAAATATAAATACAGATATGTTTCATATCCTATTGCTATTGTGATGCTTGATTGTCAACTTGCCTACATTTGAGATTAAGTAAAACTCAAGGGGCTGGGTATATCTGTGAAAATTTTTTATTGGGTGGAAAGATCTACCCAAAACTCACTCAAAAGTGAGTGGCAAATATCAGCCGTAAACCTGAGCCACACCTTGTGGGGAAAACTTGTATGAAAGACATGGAAGATGATAGTGCTTGGCTTTTGTCTGCTCACCCTCACTCTCACTGGAAGATTATTTCACTGATAATAGAGCCTACTGCTTTGGGATGTATACCAAAGACCCTCTGAGTATCTAGTCTTGTGGAGTGAACAACTGTTAGATTCTTGAGCTTTCCATTGGAAGGCAGTCATTTTGAAATAGTTGGACCATAACCTGTAAGCTATTCTAATAAACCACATTATATATGTATATGTAATAGTATATGCATATATATGTATGTATGTATATATATATATATATATATATATATATATATATATGTATGTATATTTATATAGTCACTATTCCTAGTTGTCATCTTGACTATATCTGGAATGAACTACAATCCAGAATTGGAAGGCTCATGTGTGATCCTGATCTTGAGGTTGGGAGGTACAAGTTTCTGACCTGGATATTGACATGAAGATCTTAAGGCATTGTGGCTTTGAATTCCAGAAGACTAAGGCAAGGAAATCTCTGAGTTCAAGGTCATCTGGGAAAAAGTAAGTCCCAGATCCAGGTGTGGTAGCACACACCTTTAATCTGGGCCACACGTTTTGCTGGAGACCTACATAAGGACATTAGAAGAAGGAAGATTCTTTCTTCTTTGCCTGCTTGCCTTGTGAGACTAAGCAACTGCTAGATCCTTGGACTTCCATTCACAGATGCTGCTGACCATTGTTGGGGAGTTGGACTACAGATTGTAAGTCATCAACAATTTTCCTTACTATAGAATGTCTACCCATAAGTTCTGTGACTCTAGAGATCCTTGATTAATACAATATACATATAATTATATAATATATAAGAATGTATTTAATAAAATGTATATAATATATTATTAGAATTATTATACTAATTGTATTGTTATATTGATATCTTATCTAGTACAGATAATTATACTTTAATATAAAATATATTTTTTATATATACATAAATTGGTTTTTCTAAATAAGATTTGAAGCAGATATTCACTCCTCAAAAGATCTAAATTTTGGGTGGGTCTTTTTGAACTTTTGGTCTAGAGCTTTGAGTTTTCAAATGTGAAAACACTTTCAATCGTGGCATAATGTCATGCTTGGGTTATTGTTTTTCTGTTATAAAATTTTCTTTGTTTTCATTTTGTTAGAGACTTGGTAGGCTGTTCTTATTAGGTAAACATAGATCTAGATTGTTAATGATAGGATGGTCCTATTCCAATGTCAGTGTACTCCTGACCTAGGCAGGGTCAGATGTTTTTCTGCTGTCTTCTAGAATTTGTACAGTATTGATATTATTTATTATTTAAATGCTTAGGAGAATTAATCAGTGAAGTGTTCCAAGCAAAGTACTTTACAGAACACATTAATTGTCCTTAGCAGGTATAAGGTGATTCAGGATATGTTCCTTTCTTGAATAAATTGAAGTTATGTGTGTCTTTTGAGGACTTTTTCTATTTCATCTAAATTGTTAAATTTATGAGCAGAAAACTTTCAATTATATTCCATTATTATCTTTTTGATTTGCAGAGTCTTCAATGATGTCTTCCTATCATTCTTGATATTAATAATTCATGTCTTCTTTCTTATTTCCTAATCAGTGTAAGTGGCCTTGGGTTAATTTGAGTCTCTCTCCTATCTTTACCTCTGTGTCTATCTTATTCTTATTTCAATGTTTTCTGCTCTGACTATATTTTCTTCTTACTTTTTATTCTTATTCACATTTTTTTTTTTTACTTTCCAGGCTCTTGTAGAAATATATTACTTATGTGAAATATTCTTGCTAACTAATATAACCATTCACTGCTGTAATTTTTTCTGAAAGTGCTTTTTAAGCTATATTTTCCAAAATTGATGTTATGAATCTATTTTCATCACATATTTAATATTTTCTAACTGTACATACAACTGTACATGCATTACTTAAAACTGTATTGTTTTGCATTGTGTCTGATTTGCCATCTATTTAGACATTTTCCACATACTGTTTCTTCTCAATTTCTAGTATAATTGTTATAGTTAGTTACACATCTTGTGCATATAGTTTCATTTCCTAGTGTACAAGACTTGATAGATGATTCAGAATATGTTTATTCTTCTTGAATATGACCTACAAAGTCACAAAAATACAAATTCTACCATTTCTGCCATTTCATTGAACATTTCCCAGTTGGTTAAAGGTATGACTTAAATTTTCAAAATTGCTTTTGATTTTCTATTAATTATTCTATACTTATTCAAAAGAATATTGAAGTCTCCAGCCACACTTGTGAGTTTCCATTCCCTTGAACTATTCAGTTTTGTGCATGTGTGAGATTCATCTAATATTGGATTTATATACACCTAGAAACTATGGGTTCATAGTGTTGGCTTGTTTGTTTGAAAAGAATGCTATAATTAAGATATAAATCTATCTTTTCCAAAGATTCTGTGCCTTTTACTCTTTTAATATATGTTACTAGGAATAATTTCAAGATTTGTTTCTCTGTTTCTTCTCTTTGGGCATTATAATATTGTGTATATATGTTTGTGTATTGTTTATGCATGTAGATGTGATTACTCATGTATGCATATGCACGTGCAGTGTATCTGTATGTGCATATGTGCACATGTATATATGTCATTCTTTTAAAAAAATTATATTGTTTAAAGTCATATTTGTTTGAACACACATTTATGTAACACAACATGTATATAGACCTGTGGAGATCATAAGAAGGCATCAATTCTCTTGAGAATGGAGATACATACAGTGTGAGCAATTATATGGGTGGTAGGAATAGAAGCAGGTTCCTCTGGAAGGGCAACCAGTGTTCTTGACCACTGAGCCATCACTCCAGTTTGAGTAATTATTTATTAATAAAACTGTTATCAGAAAAGATAAAGAAGGACACTTTATACTCTCAAAGGAAAAATCTACCAAGATAAACTTTCAATTCTGAATGTCTATGCTCCAAATGCAAGGGCACTCACATTCATAAAAGAAACTTTACTACAGCTCAAAGCACATATTGTAACTCACACAATAATAGTGGGAGACTTCAACATCCCACTCTCACCAATGGACAGATCATAGAAACAGAAACTAAACAGAGATGCAGTGAAACTAGTAAAAGTTATGAACCAAATGGATCTAACAGATATCTATGGAACATTTCATCCTAAAACAAAAGAATATACTTTCTTCTTAGCACCTCATGGTACCTTCTCCAAAATTGACCATGTGATTGGTCACAAAACAGGCCTCAACATATACAAGAAGCTTGAAATAATGTCATGCATCCTATCAGATCATGCCAGAATAAGGTTGGTCTTCAATAACACCAAATAAAAAAGAAGACCCACATACACATGGATGATGAACAACAACACTCTACTCAATGAGAACTTGGTCAAGGAAGAAATAAAGAGAGAAATTAAAGACTTTTTAGAATTTAATGAAAATGAAGGCACAACATATCCAAACTTATGGGACACAATGAAAGTACTGCTAAGAGGAAAACTCATACCTCTAAGTGCCTCAAAAAAAAAAAAAATGGAGAAAGCATACTCTAACAGCTTGACAGCACACATGAAAGCTCTAGAACAAAAAGAAACAAATACACCTTAAGAGGAGTAGACAGCAGGAAATAATCAAATTCAGGGCTGAAATCAACCAAGGAGAAACAAAAAGAACTATACAAAGAATCAAGCAAACCAGGAGCTGGTCCTTTGGTAAAATCAACAAGGTAGATAAACCCTTAGCTAGACTAACCAGAGGGCACAGAGACAGTATCCAAATTAACAAAATCAGAAATGAAAAGGGAGACATATCAGAAACCAAGGAAATTCAAAAAATCATCAGATCCTACTACAAAGCCTAGACTCAAGAAAACTGGATAAACCTGGATGAAATGGACAATTTTCTAGACAAAAAAGAGGTACCAAAGTTAAATCAGGTTCAGATAAACCACCTAAACAGTCTAAAGTAATAGCAGCATTCATTAAAAGTCTCCCAATGAAATAAGGCCCAGGACCAGGTGAATTTAGTACAGAATTCTCTCAGACCTTTAAGAAGACTCTACAAATTATTCCATAAAATAGAAACAGAGGAAACACTACCCAATTCATTCTACGAAGCCAAAATTATGCTTATATCTAAACTACACAAAGATCCAACAAAGAAAGTAAACTTCAGAACAATTTCCCTTATGAATATTGATTCAAAAATATTCAATAAAATTCTTGCAAGCCAAATCCAAGAACGCATCAAAACAATCATCCATCATGATCATGTAGGCTTCATCCTAAGGATGCATGGATCGGTCTATATACAGAAGTCTATCAATGTAAGCCACCATATAAACAAATTCAAAGAAAACAACCACATTACCATATAATTAGGTGGTGAGATAGCATTTGACAAAATTTAACACCCCTTCATTGTAAAATTCTTAGAGAGATCAGGAATTCAAGGCCCATATCTAAACATAGTAAAAGCAATATACAGCAAACTGCCAACATCAAACTAAATGGAGAAAAAAGTCAAACAATCCCACTAAAATCAGGGACTACACAAGGCTGCCTACTCTCTCCTTACCTATTTAATATAGTACTTGAAGTCCTTGCCAGGGCATTTAGACAACAAAAAGAGGTCAAAGGGATACAAATTGGAAAGGAAGAAGTCAAAACATCATTATTGGCAGATGATATGATAATATACTTACTTAAGTGACCCCAAAAATTCCACCACAGAACTCCTAAACCTGAAAAACAACTTCACAAGGTAGCTAGATATAAAATTAACTCAAACTAATTAGTAGCCTTCCTCAACTCAAAGGATAAGCAGGCTGAGAATGAAATTAGAGAAAAGACACCCTTCACAATAATCACAAATAGTATAAAATATCTTGGTATGACTGTAACCAAGCAAAGGGAAGATCTGTATTACAAGAACTTCAAATCTCTGAAGACGGAAATTGAAGAAGATCTCAGAAGATGGAAAGATCTCCCATGCTCATGGATTGGCAGGATTAATATAGTAAAAATGGCCATCTTACTAAGGCAATCTACAGATTCAATGCAATCCCCATCAAAATCCCAACTCAATTCTTCACAGACTTAGAAAGAGCAATTTGCAAATTCATTTGGAATAACAAAAAACTATTCTCAACAACAAAACAACTTCTGGGGGAATCACCATCCCTGACCTCAAGGTGTATTATAAAGCAATAGACATAAAAACTATATGGTATTGATACAGAGACAGGCAGGTAAATTGAAGGAAGAGAATGGAAGATCCAGAAATGAACCCACATACCTATGGTCACTTGATCTTTGACAAAGGAGCTAAAATCATCCAGTAGAAAAAAAAAGACAGCATTTTCAACAAATGGTACTGGTTCAACTGGTGATTAGCGTGTAGAAGAATGGAAATTGATCCATACTTACCTCCTTGTAAAAATCTCAAGGACCTCCACATAAAACCAGATACACTAAAGTTTATAGAAGAGAAAGGAGGGAAGAGCCTTGAACACATGGCACAGGGGAAAATTTCCTGAACAGAACACCAATAGCTTATGCAAGAACAAGAATCGAATAATGGGACCTCATAAAATTGCAAAGCTTCTGAAAGGCAAAGGACACTGTCAACAGAACAAAATGGC
The DNA here is from genome assembly GCA_019843815.1 of Montemys delectorum. NCBI lineage: Eukaryota > Metazoa > Chordata > Mammalia > Rodentia > Muridae > Montemys > Montemys delectorum. Next base: position 47,627 of record JADRCD010205693.1, on the reverse strand, counting down.
AACCTGAATGGGAAAAGATCTTTACCAATCCTACATCTGATAGAGGGCTAATATCCGATATATACAAAGAACTCAAGAAATTAGACTCCAGAGAATCAAATAACCCTATTGAAAATGGGACCCTGAGATAAACAAAGAATTCTCAACTGAAGACACTCAAATGATCAAGACACACCTAAAGAAATGGTAGGGTGGCAAGCAGGGGGAGGGGGGAGGGAACAAGGGTTTGTTCTTTTTCTTGTTTTATTGTTTTCTTGGGTTTTTTTGTTTTTTGTTTTTTTTGTTTTTTTGTTTGTTTTTGAGGGCAACTGGGAAAGGAGATATTGTATGACATGTAAATATAGAAAATATCTAATAAAATAAAAAAATAATAAAAAATGTATAGAAACAAACAAACACAAAAGAAATGTTCAACATCCTTAGTCATTAGGGAAATGCAAATCCAAAACAACCCTGAGATTCCACCTCATACCAGTCAGAATGGCTTAGGTCAGATACCAGGTGATAATAGATGCTGACAAAGATGTGAAGAAAGACGAACACTCCTCCATTGTTGGTGGGATAGCAAGCTGGTATAACCACTCTGGAAATCAGTCTGGTGATTCCTTAGAAAATTGGACATACTACTACCTGAGGGCCCAGCTATACTACTTCTGGGCACATTCCCAAAAGATGCTCCAACATGTAATAAAGACATACACTCCATTATGTTCTTAGCAGAATTATTTATAATAGCTGGAAGCTGGAAAGAATCCACATGTCCTTCTGCAGAGGAATGATATAGAAAATGTGGTACATTTACACAATGGAATAATTCTTAGCTATTAAAAACAATGACTTCATGAAACTCTTAGGCAAATGGATAGAACTAGAAAATATCATCCTGAGTGAGGTAACCCAATCACAAAAGAACATATATGATATGCACTCACTGATAAGTAGATATTAGCCCCAAAACTTGGAATACCCAAGATACAATTCACAGATCACATGAAGCTCAAGAAGAAGGAAGACCTAAGTGTGGATACTTCAGTTCTTCATAGATAGGGTAACAAAATACTTACAGAAACATATAAGGAGACAAAGTGTGGAGCAGAAACTGAAGGAAAGGCCATCCAGTGACTACCCCACCTGAGGATCCATCCCACATACAGTCACCAAACCCAGACACAATTGTGGAGGCCAACAAGTGCTTTCCGAAAGGAGCCTGATATAGCTGTCTCCTGAGAGGCTCTGCCAGAGCCTGACAAATACGGAGGAGGATTCTTTTTTTTTTTTCTTTTTTTTTTTTCATTTTTAAATATATTTTATTTATATCTTATGTATTGAGTGTTTTGCCTACATGTAAGTGTCCTGCATGCGTACGGTGTTTACAGAGACCAGAAAAGGGCATCTGACTCCTTGGGACTGGAGTTATAGATGGTTGTGAGTCACTATGTGGATGGTGGGACCCAGGTCCTCTAGAAAAGCAGCAGTGCTCTTAAGCACGAAGCCATTTCTCCAGCCCCTCAAGTTTCTTTTACCTGATAAAGGAAATAGGAAAAAAACATTCTTGGCCACCTTCTAAGACCCCAGCATTGACAAGGGGATCCACACACAGGGGGATGAAGAGTTAGTTAGTGTGGTAGTGAGGAAGGAAAGGCAGGTAGCTGAACCGCACACTCCTGAGCGGCTGTGATGGCAAAAGATGCCACAGAATCAGTGGCAGTACAGGAAGAAGAATTCTGTACCATTACCATTGTGGCAGCCCTAGCAAGAAAGTGACAAGGACCTTTTATTAAATGTTCAGTGTTTAAGCCATGGTAGGCACTCAGCAAATTGTCATCCCTACGATGACCGTTTCGGGATGTATTAGAGATGCTGTAATCTTTTTTTTTTTAATTTTTTTAATTAGATATTTTCTTTATTTACATGTAAATTTCTCCTTTCCCAGTTTCCCCTCCAAAAAACAAACAAACAAAAACAACAAGAACAAGCCCCTGTTGCCTCCCCCCTCCCCATGCCTGCCACCCCACCCTCTCCCACTTATTGGCCCTGGCATTCCCCTACACTGGGGCACAGAACCTTCACAGGGCCGAGGTCCTCTCCTCCTATTGATGATCGAATTTGCAGTCCTCTACTATATACTTGCTGCCAGAACAATCAGTCCCACCATGTATAGTCTATGGTTGGCGATTGAGTCCCTAGGAGCTCTGAGAGTACTAGTTAGTTCATATTGTTGTTCCTCCTAAGGGGCTGCAAGCCCTTCAGCTCCATAGGTCCTTTCTTTAACTCCTTAATTGGTGACTGTGTGCTCAGTTCAATGGATGACTGTGAGCCTCTACATCTGTATTAGTCAGGTATTGTCAGAGCCTCTCAGGAGATAGCTATAATTAGGTTGGCTTGTCCTTCTTTCAGTCTCTGCTTCATAGTTAATCTCTGCAATTTCTTCCGTGGGTATTTGGTTCCCCCTTTTAAGAAAGAATGAAATGTTCACCTTTTGGTCTTCCTTCTACTTAAGTTTCTTATGGTTTGTAGGTTGTTCTTCCTGTATTCCAAACTTCTGGGCTAATAGCCACTTATCAGAGAGTGCATACCATGTGTGTTCTTTTGTGATTGGGTTACCTTACTCAGGATGATACTCTCCAGATCCATCCATTTCCCTAAGAATTTCATAAATTCATTGTTTTTAATAGCTGAGTAGTACTCCATTGTGTAGATGTACCACAATTTCTGTATCCATTCCTCTGTTGAGGGACATCTGGGTTGTTTCCAGTTTCTGGCTATTATAAATAAGGCTGCTATGAACATGGTGGAGCATGTGTCCTTATTACATGTTGGAGCATCTTCTGGGTATATGCCCAGGAGTGGTATAGCTGGGTCCTCTGGTAGAACTATGTCCAATTTCTGGAGGAACCGCCACACTGATTTCCAGAGTGGTTGTACCAGTTTGCAATCCCACCAGCAATGAAGTAGTGTTCTTCTTTCTCCACAACCTCTCCAGCATGTGCTATCACCTGAGTCTTTTATCCTAGCCAATCTGACTGGTGTGAGGTGGAATGTCAGAGTTGTTTTGATTTGCATTTCCCTGATGACTAAGGATGTTGAACATTTCTTTAGGTGCTTCTCAGCCATCTGGTGTTCATCAGTTGAGAATTCTTTGTTTAGCTCTGTACCCCATTTTTTAATAGGATTATTTGATTCTCTGGAGTCTAACTTCTTGAGTTCTTTGTATATATTGGATATTAGCCCTCTATCAGATATAGGGTTGGTAAAGATCTTTTCCCAATTTGTTGGTTGCTGTTTTGTCCTATTGACAGTGTAATGATCCCATGCACCTATGGTCACTTGATCTTTGACAAAGGAGCTAAAACCATACAGTGGAAAAAAGACAGCATTTTCAACAGATAGTGCTGGCTCAACTGGTGGTTAACATGTAGAAAAATGCAAATAGATCCATTCCTTTCTCCTTGTACAAAGCTCAAGTCCAAGCGGATCAGGGACCTCCACATCAAATCAGATACATTGAAACCAATAGAAAAGAAAGTGCGGAAGAACCTTGAGCAAATAGGCACAGGGGAAAATTTCCTGAAGAGAACCCCAATAGCTTCTGCTCTAAGATCAAGAATTGACAAATGTGACCTCATAAAGTTGCAAAGCTTCTGCAAGGCAGAGGAGGATTCTTGAAGCTAACTATTGGACTGAGTATGAAGTCCCCAATGGAGGAGTTTGAGAAAGGATTGAAGGAGCTGAAGGCGTTTGTAACCCCATAGGAAGAACAACAATATTAGCTAATTGAACCCCTAGAGCTCCCAGGGACTAAAGCACTAACCAAAGAGTAAGCATTGAGGGACTCTTGACTCCAGTCACATATTTAGCAGAGGATGGCCTTGTCAAGAAGCATCAGTGGGAGGAGAGGCCCTTGGTCCCGTGAAAGCTAAATGCCCCAGTGTAGGTGAATTCGAAGGCAGGGAGGCTGGAGTGGGTGGGTAGGTGGGGGAACACCCTCATAGAAGCAGGGGGAGGGGTTGGGCAAGGGGGCTTCTGGGGAAGGGGTTGGGCAAGGGGGCTTCTGGGGGAGGGGTTGGAAACTAAGAGTAACACTTTAAATGTAAATAAAGGAAATATCCAATTAAAAAAAATGTCTCCTTTTGCATTTGCATGTTCTTTAACTCAGTTTATACACATTTCAGACTATTTAATACCATAGTACAATGCTGCATACTCTTTTTCATTATAATGTATTTTAGTTTAGAACTTTTTCTGAGATTTTTTTTTCAAATCCAATGGATCCTTTTAGCAAACACATCCAGTGTTCTTATAATGAAAGTATCCTTTATCTTTGGTAATACTTTTGGATTGATTTCCTTCTTTATAATTTTTGTTTTCTTGGATACTGTACACTTAGTACATGTTACTATTTTCTCCATGAGGGAAAATGCATGTATCATCTTGTATAAGCATGTGTATGTATGTGTGTGTATGATTTACATTTTTGTGCATGGATGCCCTTGCCAAGGTTCATGCTCTTTTCTGTGCTAGACTCTAGAAGAGCACATTGGGTCCTCTTTACCATTTTAGACCTCATTATCTTAAATCAGGATCTCTTGATAAACGTGAAGCTTGCTGAGTCTAATATATTTATATTTTAAGTTTCATATTTATATTTTTCACCTTCTCCTTTCTTCTTTATTATTTTTGAGACAGGTCTTTAGCTTTGACTGGCCTAGAACTTGCTATGTAGTCACAGATGACCTTTAATTTGTGATCTTCCATTCACTACCTCCTAAATGATAGGATAATAAACCTGGTCAATACATCCTGTTTATGAGCTACTGATGAACCAAAGCCAGGCCTTCGATTATGCTAGGCAGATACTCTTTCAACTAAGACACAGCCATAGCCATCCTTTCTTTCTTGACAGTCTATTTTTATTGTTTCTCTTCTGTGGAACATGTATAATATGAAATTAATATGAAATGATTTACATTGTATGTAAAAGAATATTAGTGCCTGAGGTAAAGTATATTTGTATACATAGAAATGGCCCATTTGTATTCTTATATTGTGGGTGGAGTTGAGTTAATATAATGGGGAGCTATAGCTTTATAGCCATCATAATCATCCATGCATAGCAGTGGTGAAAAGCTGTTCCCTTTCTTCTGACACTGCAGCCCAGGAAACCAAAGTGTTTCTGTTCAATTTCAGCTGTGTTTCCATATGTGCCCCACTGAGACTTCTCTCCTACATGCTGACCCTGCACAATAGCCCAGACAGTACCATGCTTCTTTTGCCCATATTCTATTTTCCCACTTTAGTCTCAGTCTTTGGCCAATCCTACCTAGGGATGTTATTGTATTGTGCACATACTACTGTGCCTTGTAGGTGGAATTATTTTAGTGTCCTCCTGTCTCCTTCTCATGCTTTCCTTAGTCTGTTTTGTCTTTTATCTGTTTGGGTCTTGTTCTTGAGAACACCTTCTGACTATCCCAGCAGACAGACCTCTGTTTCTGTTTCCGAGCAGCTTTGATTCTGAGATCACATGAGTTTGTTGCTGCTCATCCAGAAGCAAACAATGTTCTTTGCTCTCCTCACCCCTAAGCAATTTGTCTCTGTCAATGACTTGACACTGAGAGTATCTTCTGTGCCTCTTATTTCAGGATCAAAGCATCTCTATGTCTGTGTTAGTGGCTTTAACAACACAATATGTAGTCTCTGGACCATATCTCCAATCCTTTTATTGTGAGCATCCTACAAAGTATGTGGAAAAGTCCTTATTGGAAGCAAGTCTTGTGCAAAAGGCCCTCGGGGCTGTCAATCTGTCATGCTAGCCCACACTTTGCTTGGAGGGTTTATTCATCTATTTATTGGTGTTTCTGTTCATCTGCTGTTACGGCTCTAACTTTCTCCTTTCATTCCCTGCCAAAGGCAAATGAACACACATGTACTGTGTCCTCCTAGAGGGAATTGCCAACCTTTGAAATTTAATTCACTTCTTATCTATTTTGTAATGGGCCCAGAACCTGCTATGATTTTGTGTATTATCCAACCTTTTCTGACTATTAGGAAGGAGGTCAACTTCCCACAATCTAAGCAGAAGTAAAACTAACTGATGTGTTTCATATTGGTTTGGATGATGATGTATACTTCAGAGTTTCTTCTGAGATATAGTCTTTTGATGGATTTATGATATCACACAGTGTATCTCCTAGAGCTTGCCATTTTGTCTATCCTAGGAAATCTTTGGTCAACTATATTCTGTTATTTATTTATTTATTTATTTATCCATTTTTCTATTTATTTATTTATTGTTTCTAGATCAATTCATGTGCTATGTCAATTTCTATCCAAGGAAAGTTCTGGAAAAACTACAAGCTCTCCCTTTTCTGAATTTGTTTAATTGCCCTCTGATGAAGCACTTGGCTCCCAATGGTCACTGTCCTTGCAGGTGCCCTTAATCCCACTAGTTATTCTTGCTATAATTAAGAACAGCACCAACACACCTTCAACTGGTTAATTATATTTCAGGTTTAACTCCAGTCGTAATAATTGACTAGACATACAGGTAGAATTGAGAGTTCACATAGGATCTCTTCTGAAGAAAAGGTCACATAAATGTCAAAAAATTAGGAAATACCTGTCATTGGAATGGAGTCTTAGACTACTTCATCAATCAAGTCTATTTCAAGGCTGACCTGGGAGTTTGAGATTGCCAGTCACTTTAAATGAGGTATCCTTACATCATGTGTCAATGCTCACTTTGGACACTGCTGGTGATATAACAGCCCTACCTTGACTGAAACGTCAACATACTTTGTAGATCTTCTGATTAAGACTAGCCATCAATTCCCTCTGTTCTATCACTGATTTCATAACCCCTTTTTAATTATTGGATAATTGATTTCAGACTTTTATTAGTTTTTCAAAGCCTAGAAATGCCCAATATGCCATAATTCTAAGTTCCTGGATCTATTATAGGAGCTAATCCTCTTCCTTTTCAAAGACACACCAATCCATTGGGTAACTGATATCAGGGTTTGGTCTTTTTCTTTGTATTCAAATGCTAAATTCTGTATCCCAAGATCTGGTTGCTTTAAGATGAGCAAAGTCTCACAGTTGTCATGTAACACCAGCCTTGTTAAGTCTCACAATTCTCACATACAACAGCCTTGTTGTGTAAACCTTGCCCCCAAGTTATCTCTGATTGGTTAATAGAGTTGCTGACAGCCTGTAGCTGTGAAGAAGAGAGGTAGATGGAGCTTTGACTCCTGGGATTGTGGTCTCAGGTATGAAAGAAACTATGAGAGAGAGCCAGAGAGGACAAAGAAGGAAGTTGCCATGGGGTAGCATGGATACTGATCATGTGGCCATGAGGGCCAGCCATGAAGCAGTAGCAGTGCAAACAAAACACATGGCAAGTAATATCTAGGGAAGATAGCTTGGAGGATTGATATCTGCCTACCTGTAGTGCTATAAGGCTTGCCATAAATTTAAAAGATCTCTGTGTCATTTATATGGAAACTAAATGGTATGAAGTGGGGTATAAACCTCTAGTAGATATTTAAAGGCAACAAGGAAGTGTAGGAAACTACCCTCGGAACAATTATAACCTTGACAAACTGATAGCACCACTAACACAATGACACAAACACTTTATGTCAGAGGACTTCTTAGTGCTACCTGAAACATCTCATAGGCCTCTCAGCTAACCAGAAAATGTGTGACCTAGACCCATAGACTTATCTATCTACAGCTTTTACAGAATTTGCTTCCTATCAATTACTTATTTCAGGCTAGTTTCTCTAATAAGCATCAGTTGACTTATTTGCAAATCTTTGTGCAATATCTACCCCAGGTAGTAAAACTAAAGAAGAATGGCATATAGGAAGGAATTTAGTTGTAATGTAGCCTATATCAAAAGGCTCAGAGGGCTCTAAGCCTGAATAGATGTGGATGTTGAAGTCACAATAGATTTTCAGATTTATATACTCATACTTGTGAAGACCATTGGGAGTGAATATCCATGAGAACAAGCTATAACTTTAGTCATGGTGATTATCTTTAGCTAAGGAAATGTCTCACAAGGATATTATGCTTGCAGACATTTGCAGACATCACTGTAGATGGGGCATACATGCACTGAATTTATGCAAGAGGTCTTAGAAGACTTTTAAGTCTATGGCATTCACTGAAACCACCTCCAGGCAATGACAATCACATCAATATGATACAAAGACAATGAGAAGAGTTGAAAATGGTCAAGGCAAAACAATAATAAGCAAACAAGAAGCTAGGCACCTACCTTTTGGTGATATTCATCAAAACCCATCTCTAACATTAACTTTAAAACAAAAGGAACTAGACAACAATCGGGAATGTGATTCTGTGGAAAACATTCCTCAATCATGAAAGCAGTGTAGTGACAAATGAAGATAATAATTTAAAAATCAGAGAGATAATTATCCTCTAAAAACTTGTTGGGTGGTTAAACTCAAGGAAACTGCAATCATATATTATCTAAATAATTGAATAACTATTGGATTTAGCACCCATGCCTTATTAAACCAATGCAGTGAAATTTTATTCATGGGTTCAGGAAACAAACTTAATGTTGGCTCTATCTAGGATATAATGGGTTCTCTGTGTTTCCAGCCTGAACTTCTGGTTATTGCCTCACTGTCCAGGTATGTAAACAGGGTTGGTACTCATCAGTTGGCTCATAAGAAATTTCCATAAAAATGAAAAACAAACAGAAACTAGAGACTCCCCCTAAAACTGGTGTATCCATGTGGCAGGGTAACTCTATTTCTTTGCATTTGAGAATTTTACACACTGATTTCTCCAGGGATTATACCAGTTTGCTTTCCCAATAACAGTGACTCAGACTTCTCTTTCTATCCACACTTGCCAGCATTTCTTGTCAATTCTTTCTTTAAAGATTAAAGATGACACTTAGACTGAGGTACTGTGGGATTTCAAAGTACAAATATTTATACTTCTCTAACTGTTCAGACAGTTGTTCAGACATTTCAGATATTTTTAGAACCATATTTAGTAGTCAGTTTCTTTTCTTAATTTGTTTTTATTTTGTTTTTATTTTTATTGAATATTTTATTTATTTACATTGCAAATATTATCCCCTTACCAGGTTACCCCCCCCCCAGAAAATTCCCTATTCCATCTCCCATCCCCCTGCTTCTATGAGGGTATTTCCCCACTTACCTACCCATTCTTGCCTCCTCATCCTTGAATTCACCTACACTGGGGCATCTAGCCTCACAGGACCAAGGGCCTCTCCTCCTATTGATGCCTGACAAGGCCATCCTCTGCTACATATACAGATGGAGCTAGGGTCCCACCATATGTACCCTTTGGTTGGTGATTTAGACCTTGGGAGCTCTGGGGGGTCTGGTTGGTTGATATTGTTGTGTTTCCTATGGGGTTGCAAACCCCTTCAACTCCTTTAGTCCTTTCTCTAAGTCCTACACTAGGGACCCCATGCTGGGCTTTGAGCATCACCTTTGTGTTTGTCAGGCTCTGGCAGAGCTTCTCAGGAGACAGCTATACCAGGCTCCTGTTAGCAAGCACTTCTTGGCCTCCACAATAGTGTCTGGGTTTGGTAACTGTGTGGGGGATGGATTGCTAGGTGGGGCAGTATCTGGATGGCTTTTCCTTCAGCCTCTACTCCACAATTTGGCTCCAAATTTCCTCCCTTGACTATTTTGTTCCCCCTTCAAAGAAGGACTGAAGCACCCACATTTTGGTCTTCCTTCTTCTTGAACTTCAGGTCATCTATGAATTGTATCTTGTGTATTCAGAGCTTTGGGGCTAATATCTGCTTATTAGTGAGTGCATACCATGTATATTCTTTTGCAACTGGCTTTATCTCATTGAGTATGATATTTTCTAGTACCATCCATTTGCCAAAAAAAATTTCATGTATTCATTGTTTTTAATAGCTGAGTAGTACTTCATTTTATAAATGTACCATATTTTCTGTATCTATTCCTCTGTTGAAGGACATCTGGGTTCTTTCCAGCTTCTGCCTATTATAAGGAAGGCTTTTATGAACATAGTTGAGCATGTGTCCTTGTTATACATTAGAACATTTTTTTGATATATGCTCAAGAGTCGTATATCTGGGTCCTCAGGTAATACTATGTCCAATTTTCTAAGAAACCACCAGATTGATTTCCAGAGTAGTTGTACCAGCTTGCAATCCCACCAACAATGGAGGAGTATTCCTCTTTCTCATTTTTGCCAGCATCTGTTGTCACCTGAGTTTCTGATCTTAGCCATTCTAACTGGTGTGAGGTGGAATCTCAGGGTTGTTTTGATTTGCATTTCCCTGATGACTAAGGATGTTAACCTTTTCTTTAGGTGTTTCTGTGCCATTCGAGTTTCCTCATTTGAGAATTCTTTGTTTAGTTCTTTACCCCATTTTTAAATACAATTATTTGATTCTCTGGAGTCTAACTTCTTGAGTTCTTTGTATATATTTGATATCATCCCTCTATTGGATGTAGGGTTGATAAAGATCTTTTTACAATCTGTTGGTTGTCATTTTATTCTATTGACATTGTCCTTTGCCTTACAGAAGCTTTGCAGCTTTATGAGGTCCCATTTGTGGATTCAATATATGGAAATCCATCAACATAATCCACTATATAAACAAACTCAAAGAAAAAAATCACATGATCATCTCATTAGATGCAGTAAAAGCATTTGACAAAATCCAACACCCCTTTATGGTAAAAGTCTTAGAAAGATCAGGAATTCGAGGCCCATATTTAAACATAGTAAAAGTAATATACAGCAAACCAGTAGCCAACATCAAACTAAATGGAGAGAAATGTGAAGCAATCCCACTAAAATCAGGGACTAGAAAAGGCTGCCCACTCTCTCCCTACCTATGCAATATAGTACTTGAAATCCTAACCAGAGCAATTAGACAACAAAATGAGGTCAAACAGATACAAATTGGAAAAGAAGTCAAAATATCACTATTTGCAGATGATATTTTAGTATACTTAAGTGATCCCAAAAATTACACCAGAGAACTCCTAAACCTGATAAATATTTCACAAAGTGGCTGGATATAAAATTAACTCAAACAAATTAGTAGTCAATTTCTAATTAAAACTTTATTATAACACACTTGGAAATAAAAAAAAATAAGTTAATCAGATCCTGAGTCTACACATATCACTGGATTTCTTTATAGTTAGAAATTTTTATAAATCTGTTCAGATATATAATCCTTTTTAATTCAGTTGTTTGTTTTCTTGCTTTCTATATTTTTAAATTCTAATTCTTTATTTGATTTATAGCTGTTGTCTTATTAACTTTTCTATCTATATAATGACCATTGCAACTTATAAAAGAAAGCATTAACTAGGAACTTTATTTACAATTTCAGAGAGTGAGTACATGATTATTATGGTGGAAACATTGCAGCTGGCAAGCATGCATGGCACTGGAGCAACAGCTGAGAGCTTACAACTTTTAACCTGAAAGTTGAAAGCAAAGAGAGACTGAGAATGTTGTGGGTCTTTGAAACCACAAATACAACCCTCCTTGAACTGGGCTACAGCCTTTGATCATTCATCAATAATGCCTGGATCCAGACATTCATTCATATGAGCCAGTAACATAATAACTCAGCAACAACATCCAGGCTTTTAGTTTTGAGTGGAATTCTGGGTCGTAAAGAACTCTTCCATAGGAGCAGTCTGGGGTGCTATGAGCCTGTCCCTCAGGGTCCCATTCATCTAACAAACATGATGATGTTAGATGGAAATGGAGTGAGTTGAGTTTGAACATAAGCAAATGGCATCATAAAGAATTTATTGGGCAGCTATGATAAGCATACTTGTGCCAATATTGCTTGCACATGCTATAATATACAGGGATATAATTTCTTCAAATATGACTAGTTTTTCTCCAAACTGGGTTTCTATGTAGCACCAGTCGTCTGTGTTTGTACACTTCTTTTCCACAGTGGTGATGAAGAGAGCTTCAAAATTCAGTTTTGTATTTGGGGTTCTTTGCCATTATGTATAGTGGTTGCAATCTGACTGCCCGGCAAGAAGGGACTGAGATTTATTTTTTATGATATTTGATCAGTCAATAAAGCATCATATATTTATGGTGTACCAACAGCTGTTAAAGGGAGATAGAGAAACAGGATCTGAAAGTCCACCAGCATGTGGGTAGTGATGCTTCATAGTTGGCTTGTAAAAGTTTTCCCAGATTGTACCTAGTAGCCAGATCCTCACCCTCTCATGCCACTGTATTATTCGTGTGGTTAGCACTGGAAAGGCTACACTTGTCTTCTGCAAACTGCTGAAATAGAAGCTCTTCTCTGAAAGTTATGGACATATTCTTCACCTGGAGCCATATGTGCTAGACAAACATCCTAACCAATGAGCCACTCTCTGCCCCCCCCCTTCCTTCTATTTCATTTATTCTAAAGATATATTTTATGTATGTACTTATATATTTACATATATGTATATATACACACACATATATACACAAACATATATACATATATGTAAGAGTATAACCTGTGTATGCATACTCCTGGAGGCCATAAGAAGATAATGCATCCCCTGGTGGTTCTGAGTCATCTCATGTGACTCCTGGAAAGCAAACTCATGTTCTCTGAAAGAGTAGTACCACATTCTCTTAACCACTGAGCTAGCTTTCCAGTCACAAGATATAGCCCAGGCTAGCCTGAACTTATGATCCTTCAGCTCCTGTCTCTTTGGCATATCTCACTAGCATGTGCCACCACAAACTGGCTCATTTTATTTTTTCAATGCATGTAATTTATTTGATTTGCAATATGCCTGTTCGTAAAATGGAACCTAGAAATCATGTGTTCATGTTGAAGAGAACAGACAACAGAAGGTTGGAAACCTAGAATGGGGAACACATATGCAAATTCAGGCTTTGATAATTATATGGAAAATGAATATACTCTAGAAACTTTGCATAATTTGGTCAAATTATCATTTCTTTGTGTTGTGGATGGGCCTCGTGCTGTTTGTATTTTGATGCTAATTCCACTCTCCTGGAAGGGGTTATAGATGAGGAGTGAGTCACAGGTACTCAGATGACTTCTTGTGAACCAATCCCCTAATGAATAAAAGAGCCAATCACTGGGTGAGTAGGAGGGACTTCTAAGTTAGCTGGAGGAAGAGAGGCAGCAGGAGAGAGGGCCTTTTGGAATGGGGACAGCAGATGGTTAAGATGTAGCTGCTAGAGTTTCCCAGTATCATGGCAGATGGGCAAGGTTCGCCACAGGAGGAATCAGATTTTAATAAGGCTTACAAGATTGGGTTTTAGTTGTTGCACAAAAAGATTGAGTCATTGTTTCTGAACTAAGTTTGTGTTGCATTTTCCTTCATGTGGCTCATTTGGGTTCAAGAGAGAAAGGTACATTGGCAACGGGTGGGTTTGTCAGATGTGCACCACTGTTGTTCCAAAAGCAGAGTGCCTGGGCTGGTAACCCATCTGTGGCTCTTTCTCTCCCTGGTGGCAGGCCTGTTGCTGAGGCCCTGGGTCTTTCTCTCTCTCTCTCTCTCTCTCTCTCTCTCTCTCTCTCTCTCTCTCTCTCTCTCTCCCTCTCTCTCTCTCTCTCTCTCTCTCTCTCTCTCTCTCTCTCTCTCCTGGTGCTGACCTGTTTGCTGCACAGTGCCTTAATTAAAAAGGAGTTAATGTATGAATGAGTTATTTTATTGTAGGAAAGAGAAATATGCTAGTTAAGTAGAGAGAGGAAAGGAGAGGAAGGAGAGAGAAAAGGAGAGGGAGAAAGCAAGAGAAGAGAACAAAGGGCAGAGAGGAGAGAGCAAGAGAGCAAGAGAATGAGAGGAAGAGAACAAGAGAGTGAGGAGGAGGCAAACCACCCCTTTTATTTTATGGGGTGTGGCATGCCTGGCTTGTGGCCAGATGACTGGGTGTAAGGTCCAGCTAGAATGCTGGGAGCTTGAGGCATTGTCTGCCTGATAGAGCACACATCTCCTGCAGGGGCAGCTGTGAGGGGTCTGGGCTGAAATCTAAGCCATTAGTCTCAGATGCGATCACCGAATGCCTACCATCCCTTGTGAACAAATTTACTTTGCTCAGTGGGTCTCCAGGGTTCTGAGGTGGCCACTATATGGGACTCCAGCTGTCAGAACTGCCCACTGCCCCACATACCACAAAGGCTGTGGGGTATTTGAAGCATGGGGATGACATGGTAGTGAGTGACCAGTGGGAACCTAGTGAGCTGGGTAGAGTTTGCACAGTTCTGAATCAGATTCTCCATGGGATAAAAACAAGTTGGCCATTGCCCACCAGTGCTTGGCCAGCCAGACCACCTGAGAGTTTCCAGCACAAGTGCTAGAATGTGCCAGTTTGTTTTATTATTTCCCGCAACATCTTTGCACCTTAGATCTGAACATATTAGCACTGACTATGACAAATAGGAAGAGAAAGTCCCTGGCTAGGCCTGCTTCACAGGTCAGCTACCCCATATGGGAGAGTTGTATAATAGTTTATGCATGAGACAGTTTCAAGATAGGACTGGAAGTTCTCTTTAATGGACTATTTTTATCAATCATTAAATGCTTTAAAAATTGTTTGTCAAGACATGAAGGTAACTAGGGATGTCTGGCAGTTAGTATATGATGTTTGGGTTTCAGTGAGTTGCTTGTTCTGCCAAATTTCTTCCAGAGAATATTATATAGGGAGTGGATAAAGTCCTGAGTGAATGAGGATGGTTGACATGAGCATTTTCTTGTCAAGAATGACAATACACCAGACCCATGAAAATGGCAATGCCTTTCCTGGGTCAGGCTCAGGGCAGTGACACAGCCTTCCCTGGTTTAAGTATGAATGTTGACATGCACATGCAGAAAGCATCCATTGTCTCTTCCTCCTCCCTGATGTGTATGGCCTGCAACTACACCAAAGAGACTTCACTGAGACAAAGTAGAACCCTCCTCTTCATGCTGTATATAATAAACCTGCAGAGTTTAGGGGTTTCTATCATAGGTGTCCTCTACCAAAGTGAGTACAGCTCGCCTACTCCAGCTTCTCTGTATGTGTCTGTTCTTCAGTATCTTTTTTTTTTTTTTTTTTTTGATTTCCATATTTTCCCAGTCAGAGTTCCAGGACCAAACCCAGCCTAAGGAGACAACATTACACATTTTTTTATTGTCCCATGGGAGCACATGTTTAATCACATAATGGAAGTCAGGAGAATACAAATGTTACTTCTCAATCATCCTTTCCATTAGCCCAAGTAATTTATTGTTAATAAAATACTTTTTCATACAATCAACAAATTGAGTGTGTAATCTGGCTTACATACTATGTGACATGGAAAACCAAGGATAATCAAGTGCCAAACAATTTCTTTAATAGAACCTTCATTTCATTAGCAGAGCTGAATGATGGATATGAAAAAATGAAACACAAAGCTATATGCATGATGTCTGCAATGACAGAGTGATGTCAGAGTTCAGACAAAAGATGCTTCACCTCTGATATGTACAAAGTGCTTGAAAAGGCAGAAAATTCAACATTTGAAACAGGAGCACAATGCAATCAAGATAAGAACACATTTCAAAAGAAAGAAAAGGTAAAATCATTGGGCTCTGACTTTTCCAGATGACCTGCAACATGGGTTAGTGGTAGGAAAACAAATAAATAAATTGTTGGTTACATGGTTTGAAAGCATGGAAGCTCCATTTCTAACCAAAGGACATAGAGCATCATTATTCAGAAACCAAGCATACTCTTAACATTTTATGAAAGGGTACAAGTATCCAACATTACAAAGACTAATTTGATTTCATGGAATTGGAATTGACATTTGTGAAATGATTACAAGAGTATTTAATAGTTCAGTCAGAAAAAGTGTGTTAGATTATTTATGTATAATATTATAATTATTTAACTACTGTTCTCTCTTCTTAAATCATTAGAAATTTTAGTTATACTGCTTAGCCCATAGTTTTTGTTTGTCTTCAAGAAATACCTTTATACTAATTGAAGGAATATGGCTGTGGTCAATAGGAAAGGCATGTCAGCCAGAATCAATGTTAGGTCATATAATGTGGAGTCTGGAGAAGAATTTCAAAGAATTTTAATCTCAAAATTTTGGAGAATGATGATAACTGAAAAGCATATCCAGGAAAGCTGGAAGTGGAGCAGTTTAAGACTGGGGAGGGACACACTGAGAGATAGACTTATCAGGGAGGTGGTACTCACTGAGGGGCAGCCTTATCAGGGAGGTGGTACACAGCGAGGGAGGGATGCCCTCATAATAAGACAGAATTGGTTGCTGAATTCAGTCTCACAGTGTTCAGAGTAGGGTGGCAGTTTATTATTAACCAGAGAATGCAAGAAATATTGAAAGGAAAGTTATGATATTTTGGTTCTCTAGGTCGTTGCTGTGTTGAAATGTTCTGGGGAATAGTATCCCTTTATGTTTAGTGATTTCTCAGAACATCAATGGTGTGTGTGAACAAGTTATAGAAAGGAGGTCAAAGTTAGGACAAAGATGCAAGTACTCAGTGTTGTCTCAGAGGACTCTTGATAGAAATATGTTGGTGAAGAATAGCCTCTAGAAGCTGTGGCGACATATTGGAGGCACAGATGAGGAAAATTCATGAGTCCCATAAGCTCTTGGGCTAGATGTGAGTACTTTTCAAGGCATCTGGTTTACCAGTAATACAGGTATGCTACAGATCTTTGAGAATAGGGGGCACCATCATAAAAATGGCCATGCTAAAAATCACACTTATGGAATTTGAATAATAGGGAACAGTAGGGCCACTCTCCTCTTCTGTGAAACTGCCATTTTTCCTACCATCAGATTCCAAGAACTGATTTCATACTTTTATCATGCTTCATATATCGTTGATGGGCAAAATTAAATTCAGAATGAAATTTTAAAGCATTTGTGATTAGTTTTACATTTGGACAAAATGTACATATATCCCTAGGAAAGCTAGACACATCTTTTCATCCAGACTGAATAATTACGCATAGGACTGATTGCTTAAATACATAGCTCATGATTATGAATGAAATCACCTGCATTACTCTAGAAATACCTTGCTCTGCATGAATTAAAGAAAGTAAAACTTGATTGCAGATGCCCAAAATTTTAGGTTTCAAAAATTTTCAGTTTATCTCAAAATGCATAACTCACCTACTACACCATTCCTCTTGAAGTGATTTTCAAGCTGAAATTGGAAGTGAAAGACTGGTCATAGTGGGTTTCACAATGGAGAAAAGTTCTGGAAGCTGGGCTACTGTAAAGTAAGCAAGTATTTTTACATTCTTGTACCTTTTTGTTCACATACTTTTCCAAGACACAAGTGTGTGCTCCAAGGAGGACTGTTTGCCTTCTCTGATGGACTCCAGCAAGTCCTAGATTCCAATAGTCTCTGTCATAAGCCTGTCTAGGTGCCTGAAATCCCACCTTTATTACTTTCCCTCTGATTTGAGCTTTGTTGCTTATTAAAATGCACACATTCGCAAGGAGAATAATCTGTGAAAACATAATCCATCAAAGCGCTGCAGTGCGAATATGCTTGTCAGCTCTGCTCCAGCGTGACAGCTTGGCAAGAGTAGGTTTATTTTCCTGTATTGTTTTGGCAAGTCATTCTTTGCATTTTTTTTTTT
>JADRCD010205693.1:0-29863 GCA_019843815.1 Montemys delectorum | reverse complement strand
TTTTTTTTTTTTTTTTTTTTTTTTTTTTTTTTTTTTTGTCTCTAACCAGATCAGACCTTCTGTGTAGGTGCAACTTTAGTTTAGCCTTGTATCAGATCATTTCATGTGGACTCACATTCAATATTTGGACAACTCATTTACTCTTCCTGGATTTGGTAGAGACTGGGGGAAAGCAAGCTTTGTAAGAGCAGAGTATTTAAATGTAAAGCCAAGGTAGAAATGGAAACCAGATCAAAAATAATTTGAAGATATTAGACCAAGAAGTACCTCAGAATACCAGCAAAGAAAGATCACATTTCTTTTTTTTTTTACATTAAGTTTGATTTATTTCTTTTTTTAATAGATACTTTCTTTATTTACATGTCATATGATATCTCCTTTCCCAGTTTCCCCTCTGATAAAAAGAACAAAAAAAGAAAAAAAAATAATAATTAAAAAAAAAAAACCTGTTCCCTTCCCCCTCTCCCTGCTCACCACCCCACCCCCTCCAGGTTACTGGCCCTGGCATTCTCCTACACTGGGGCATAGAATCTTCATAGGATCAAGGGCCTTTCCTCCCATTGATGACCGACTAGACCATCCTCTGCTATACATATGCTGCTGGAGCCATTAGTCCCACCATGTTTAATCTTTGGTTGGTGTTTTAGTCCCTGGGAGCTCTGAGGGTACTAGTTAGTTCATATTGTTGTTCGTCCTAAGGGGCTGCAAACCCTTCAGCTCCTTGGGTCCTTTCTCTAGCTCCTTCATTGGGGACCCTATGCTCAGTCCAATGCATGGATGTGAGCTTCTTCTTCTGTATTAGTGGAGTACTGTCAGAGCCTCTCAGGAGACAGCTATATCAGGCTCCTGTCAGCCATCACTTGCTGGCATCCACAATAGTGTCTGGATTTGATGATTGAATATGGGAAGGATTCCCAGATGGAGCAGTCTTGGGATTATCCTTCCTTCAGTCTCTGCTTGGTAGTTAGTCTCTGCAACTCCTTCCATGGGTATTTTGTTGCCCCTCTTAAGAAGCAACAAAGTATCCACACTTTGATCTTCCTTCTTGAGTCTCTAGTGGTTTGTGGATTTCTTAAGCTTTATGGTCCTCAGACACAGTGGTGTTTTAAATTTAAAACATTAAGAAGTATTTTCTTTAGTTGTTTGAAACTAATACATATGTAAAGAAATAACATTTAAAAAGTTGAGTATCTACAGTCTTCTGTAATGGCAAACAGTGTTGTGCTAATAGCCACCTTCATCAACTGTTGCCAGCTTGAATCCTACTCCTTAATGTAATATAAAAGGGAGAAGACTACTCATAGAATTTGTTGGTTTCTTCCTTTTGCAGATTCCCACTGCAGGGTTGAGGGAAACACTGGGTTTTCTTGCTAGGAACGATAGATGAGTTGGAATCATATCACCAGAATGTTGGCTTACTAAATGTACTTGGGAAAGGGATTTAGAGCACTTTATAGAATACAGTTACAAGAGGTTAGTGGGATAAAATTAAATCTTGTTCTTTACTTAAGTCTGTGTATTACAAACTAGTGTTCCTCATGGTTTTGACAATCTTATTAGCAGAAGAATTACATCTTACCACAAATTAAAAAAAAAAACTTTTGAAGTAATTATAATAAAACAGCAATTTATTCAATAGAAACTACTAGTAATTTCATATATATTATCATAAATCTGTGGGTTAAAGGTAAATACTATAATCAAGGATGAGTGTAAAGTCCATTTCTGTTAAGTGAAAACATTGATTTCCAAATACAGTTTTGAAGGAAGAATGAACATCTATTGTTAGATTTCTATTCCGTGGGCATTTAACTCAGCTTAAACCCTTGAAATCTTAGACAACAGCCTCTGTACCTCATGCAAGCCTATTTCCAGGGCATATCAAGTATAAAATAAGTAGTATAGCACACTGCAAATTTTGGATTCCAATGTTTTAACTTGGCAGAAGTAATAGGGTTCCTAACCTATTCTCCATAGTGTACTAGAATGTATTTTTATTTATTTACTTTCACTTTTTAGTTCAAGAACATTTTTATTACTTTGTTACTTCAAGGACAAATTTATTTCTTTTAAAAGGAAAACACCACAGGATAGGCAAGCTATAAATCCCAGCAGTATCCCAGACAGGGGGAGTGGAGGGGAAGGTAGCCGGCCATGTTGCTTGAGGCAAGGTAAGCTGGTGATGCAGATCAGCCATGAGTTGGTAGTAGGTCATATGGCTGGGAGGAAGGCTTCCAGGAAAGTGTTAGGGCAAACATGCTAGGAATACAGGAAGAGAAAATAAAAGGGAAGAAGTGCTTTGCTGAGGAATTCAGAAAAGCCAGCAGACTTAGGAAGGAACATGGCTGCTTGGCTTACAACATGGCTGTAAGAGATGACACTAGGAGACAGGATTCTGGGGAGGAAGTGTACAGTATCTCTCTGAATGAGTATTTGTTCCATCTTTAGCATGGCTTAAGGTCAACTCATCTTCTTAGAGTGTGCCCAAATTCCTGAGTGGTGTTCCCTTGGTCAGGCCATGGACCTGCTCAACTATATCTAGATTAAGTTTCTACAAAATTATTCTCAAGAACAATTTTTTTTATTATTTTATTTACGTGCACAGGTCTTTTGCCTGTGCGCATGTCTGTGTACCATGTATGTGCCTGGTGCCCACAGAGGTCAGAAGGGAGCTGCTATTCTTCCTGAAACCAGAGTTACAGATGCTTGTGAACAGGTGTGTGATTGCTGGAAATTGAACCCAAAGTGGTGCTTTTAACTGCTGTGCCAACTCTCCAGACCTTATATTAGCTCTTACTGGATACTGGTATGTTCACACCTAGAGGTAGATACCAATATTTGTTATAATATTCCCCTTTCAATTGAGAAATAGATATAAACCACTTTCAGAAGGAAAATATATAGTCTCCGTTCCAATGGTGTTTTTCAGGATGATAAAGGTGTGCACTGCAGTTCTTGTCCCAACCCTCAGGTCTAACCTTTAGGTATGGGTACAGTTTACACTTTTATATGAAAATAAACAAGTGAAGAACCTGTAGTCAAGATCTATCTCTAATAGATGGAAAGGAATACAAAGGAAAAACTTAAACCTTACATAAGAATACATTAATACCAACCTTTGGCCCTTCAAAGAAATTATCATACTTTACCCTCAGTTTAAATAAATATTAATTTAATTTAAACATTACATCTATGCTTGAGTATTTTTATCAGACTATGGCTGATATTGAGTATATTTAGATCATTAAAATTATGCAAACTGTCTTTAGTAGTACTATGAGTGTAATAAAGTATCTTTATGGGTTTTTTTAAGTTTATTTGACGAAGCCTTTCCTCTCTGAGAGGGAAAGAACCTGGCTGATAAGCCATGATGGATTGTAGACGGATTGTAGACGGATTGTAGATGGATTGTAGATGGATTGTAGACGGATTGTAGATGGATTGTAGATGGATTGTAGACGGATTGTAGATGGATTGTAGACGGATTGTAGCCACGTTACACAGCACAATGAGAATATGGACTCTTCTCAAGCTTTGATTTCACCATCCTCAATACACTGGCTAATTCTGAAAATGTGTTTAATACCAAAGTACCTTTATATATGTATGTAATTTTTGATTAGTTCAAATTTAATTTTGCAGTTGTACAGGACCCATTTCAAGTTCTTGAGAGCCACATACACAAAGAGGGCATTGCCCTGGATAAGACAAATGTACCCGTTTCTAGCACCACAGAGATTTTTTTGCTCTCTGCTCTTGCAAGACAATAAATCAGAGAATGGCATTGATTATCATCTATTTCCTTTTCAATGAAGCTTGGATTGACTTCCACAGATCAACATTTTGTATATGCCTCACTTTTCTGTTTTACACATAGCTAATGATCTTATGCCACATTCTGCTGTCCATATTGTACCTCAGAAGACAACCATTCCTCCAACATGAATAAAAATCTCTCTTTTGCATCCCCATGTGTTTAGTGGAAATACAAGAATTGTTTGTCATTTTTCTGCTCAATTGCTCTGCACTTAAATTGTGCTGGAATTGGACACCCTGTACACTAGCAACTCTTTTCAGTTACAGGGGAGCTCTGTCCTTGCATACACAGACGCAGATACAGGGTAGTGTGCAAGTATTATGTACATTTTGGTCATGCTACACTCACAGGGTTGAAGCTCTGTGTTCTTATTCTTTTGTAACATCATTGCCATCTAACAGTATCTTTTAAAGAAAAACATTTTACCAACAAATAATATGTTTTCTTCATGATATACTATATCTTTAATGTCAGTGTGCAAGCTTTTCAGTAGCAGTATATCTTTTTTACCACTTGTTTAATTTTGAAGATTATTTATTTAATTTGCTCTCTGGTCTTTCTTCAGTGACTAAAAAACCTTATTGTGATGGTTTTAATATGAATGTCCCCCATAGACTCATAGGTTTTAATACTTGGTCCCTGTACTGGCTGGTTTTATGTGTCAACTTGACACAGGCTGGAGTTATCATAGAGAAGGGAGCTTCAGTTGGGGAAGTGCCTCCATGAGATCCAGCTGTGGGGCATTTTCTCAATTAGTGATCAAGGGGGTAGGGCCTCTTGTGGGTGGTGCAATCCCTGGGCTGGAAGTCTTAGGGTCTATAAAAGAGCAGGCTGAGCAAGCTAGGGAAAGCAAGCCAGTAAGAAACATCTCTCCATGGCCTCTGTGTCAGCTCCTGCTTCCTGACCTGCTTGAGTTCCAGTCCTGACCTCCTCTTGTGATCAACAGCAATATGGAAGTAAGCTAAATAAACCCTTTCCTCCCCAACTTGCTTCTTGGTCATGATGTCTGTGCAGGAATAGAAACCCTGACTAATATAAAGTCCCCCTTTGTTAAAACACAAATTAAGAGTTGTATCCTTGTTGAACAGACAGGGGAAGGGAGGGAGGGAGGGAGAGAGACAGAGAGAGAGAGGAGAAGGGGGAGGGGAAGGGGAAAGACAACAACAACAAATAATTGGGAATATTTGGAACCTCAAAGTCCACTCCCAGTGACTTACCTTTCTTATGCTAGGACACAACTCTTAATCCTTCTCAAAAAGTTTCACCAGCTGTCTTAATCAGGATTTCTATTCCTGTATAAACATCATGACCAGGTAGCCTATTAGGGAGGAATGGCTTTATTCACTTTACACTTCCACATTGTTGTTCATCAGCAAAGGAAGTCAGGACTGGAACTCAAGCAGGTCAGGAACCAGGAGCTGATGCAGAGGCCATGGAGGGATATTACTTACTGGCTTGCTTCCCCTGGCTTGCTCAGCTTGCTGTCTTATAGAACCCAAGACTTCCAGCCCAGGGATGGCACCACCCACAATGAGCCCTCCTACCCTTGATCATTAATTGAGAAAAAGCCTTACAGCTGGATATTATGGAGAAATTTCCTTGAGGGAGGCTCCTTTATCTGTGATAACTCCAGCTTGTGTCAAGTTGACACACAAAACCAGCCAGTATACCATCAGGGGACCAAGTATTAAAACACATCCTCTGGAGCCATGAGTCCTAAAATAAAATGCTTTATGTTATCTTAATCGTGATGCTCTGTCAAGACAATATAAAAGTAACTAAGACACTTGTTAAGTTTACACTTTTCTTAAAGGCCTTTTGGAAAAAATAATTATTGAGAAATCATATAATCAGCATATGCTCATGCTGCCTATGTTAACTGTACTTCTGTTGCTTTCTTTGTGTTGTCATGAAGCTGCTGTGCTCTACAGAGGGGATTTGCATGGAACTGTTTCAGGAATAACATTTCTTTAAGAATTGAAGTGCCATTAAAAAAAAGTCTCTCTAAAACTCCTTCTATGCCCCCAGCCTCCAAAGCAGAATGTACTGAATATAGTTTTTTCCCTAATGCTATTACACAGGAACATCAGTAGCAAGCTGAGACCTTTAGAGACTGCCTGGGCTTATGAGACTCCTTTGCTCATGCTAAATGGCCTCCAGCTCCTCTGCATCTGCTTTTAAGCTTGCCAGACTCCTCCCCTGTGGACAAGCTGTCTTCACTTGACTTATCACAGAGCCTGCTTCAACTACTCTCTTCCTATCCTGCTTTCTACCTGTTATTCACCACTCCACAATCATGCCCTTTAAATGAGTGTTTCTAAATTTTTAAGGAAGAGGCAGGTATTTCTACAAGTACCCTGTAAGACTCCATCAGTTTCTAAGTGGTGCCTGCTGTCTTTTCTGTAAAGGGAAATGGCAGGTGTCAAGCACTGGCTCTTTGATCAGTGTCTCCTGACATGCTCTCTTCTTCCCCTTCATCATCCAAAGCTGTGTTAGACAGGACTGAGGATACCCAATAATTGGGTGTGGGTTGTCATTTTCTGTATCCATTTACTTTACTATAGCTATGCAAGAGTTTGCATAGGGTTTGGAGCCAACAAGCTCAGGCTGCTGTTGCAGCTCCTTTGGTCTTATGACACTCTTTCAGGACACAGGGGAAAGGATCAGAGTGAATATGAAAAACACAGGTGAAGTATCAAACAAATAGTCATCTCTAGAAGATAGGCTTCTCTGAGAGAGAATACATAAAAGTCAGCATTATCCAATATGTTGACTCACAACTATGAGAGGTATCATTTTAAGATAGAAATATTTATACATCTGTGTGTATTGCATTTTGTCTATAGAAGAATCCCTAATATGGTATTTGATAGGTGTAGTGCTAAAGAATAGATTTGGCTTTACTTGGATCTGTCTTGAGATTGAAGGAGAAATCAAGTGACCCAGTTTTATACCAATTCATTAAATGTAAACTGACAAATGATCCAACACCTTCTCAGGTCAACATCTCATCCTCCAGTGGCCTGAGTAAGAACTATTGTGATTTTTTTTAGAGTTGTTTGATAAGTCATTTGTCCTCAAAATTCATTTGGAGAAGGGAGGGTTTGGATCTTGTAGAGTACCCTTGCAGATTCACTTGCAAGGACCTCGCCTGTTCCCACTGTTTGATGGAATCACTGGGTATTTCCAATTCTCTATGTATTTTCTGTAGCTCCAGTTGTCTGTTTTGCATTGATATGGGACACTGTAAGTAAAAACCCAATTTTAAAACTAATCAGTAGGCTTTAATTCTTACATAGCAGTGGCTAGTAATTGGAAGCTCCATGGATACTGTTCTTTAGATAGTAACAATGATAAACAAGGGCACACATGATCATGAAGAAGATGAGGCTGAGCCCTGGACTCCATGACAATTATAGTAGGGGTGTGTATCTGTGCCTTGAATCTTTGGTTTTTATTACAATCTAGAAGACCAGTGTCAGCTTCTGAGCACATGTAAATACACGTCATCTTTAGTCTTGTATCCTTTGTTTTGTTTTTTAAGATAATTATTGTGTGTATGTGTGTGCATGCGCATACACACATGTGTGTGTCTGTGTGTGTGTGTGTGTGTGTGTGTGTGCAAGTTCACATACCATGGTACTATTGTGGAAGCCAGAAGACAATTGTCCAGATTCAGTCCTCTCCTTCAACCTTATTGAGGTGGTGGGGGGGGGGGGTCTCTCTATTTCTTCCACTGAGCATCATGTAGTCAGGGTACCTGGTCACAAGCTTCCATACAGTTCTCCTATCACAGCCTCCCATCTTGCTATGAATGTGCTAGAATTTCAGATGTGGGTCTTTGTGTCATAGCTCTGGAATGAGTTCCTGGAAGAGAACTTAGGTCATTAGCTTACAAGCAAGTGTTTGTAACACTGAGCCATGGGACTGGGCTTGAATGAAACTATAACCCTTAGAGGTACTAGCAAATTAAGAACTGATACATGAATAAAGTATTCATTTTAAAAAAGCCTAAATTCGCACACCCAGAAGAATAGTATTAATTGTTTGCATTTGAAAGATACCAAGTTCCAAGTTAGGAAGATGTTCTATTTCTCTGTTTAACATGGGGTTCTCAAAATTTCAGGAATCATTTGTATCAGTATTCTGAAATCTCAAATCACTGTTGAACTTTTATTCATAAACATTTTTATAAACAGAATCAATTGAATAGAAATACATTAAATTATTACAAATTCCAGCTCTTCTTGTTCTGAATTTATTTTCCTGGTCAAAGAATATTTTTGTCTATTTCAATGTTTGTCATTGTATTAGCTTTGTATTCAATGTAATTTTTTTCTTTCTATATCAAATATGTTTTTTTCTTTCCTAATTTTGAATGGTTGCCTATGAAACATCTGTAAATAATGACTAAATTCTTAGATAACTGATGAGATTGTACATTCTTATTATTACTTCTTACTATTATTTCTTCTTATTAATCAAGTTAAATTGATATATCCAAACACAGTGGCCCAATTTTTGAAAAAAAAATTGTTTCACAGTCCTAAATACAAATTCTAACAGTTGCAAACAAAAATTTTCATAAGCCACCTGCCTGAACAGTAGATATGAGATGATGATGATGAGGAGGAGGGGGGTAAGAAGGAGGAGTTGGATGAAGGAGAAGGAAGGTGAGGGGCGAGAAGCTGGAAATGGAAGACAATAATTATTGATCATAATAGGCATGCATTGGGCTTACAATATACCAGCCAACTTAGTGGTGCCTGTGTGGGAATTCATACAATACTCATAGCTAAAGTGTAAAAATGAACATTCTACTACTTACAGATGAAGTAGCTGAATCCCAATGAGAACTGTGGAAGACCATATGGATACTAAGTGTGCAGTAGCTTCAGACCCTTGTAACACCACTTCTCAGTAAGCCAGCTTTGTAACACCACTTCTCAGTAAGCCAGTTTGGCATTCCTGGAAGTTCTCACGAAATATACATGTTAGATAGTTGTTATCTCTTCTTGGGTGTTCTCATCCCTTCCAGTGAATTTCTCTCTGTTGTGCTCTGTCCCCCATACCTCTAGGCTTTGCTGGTTGTCTGAAACATTGAGTCCTCTTGGGAGCATCTTGTTCTCTTTCCTCAACTATGTGAAATATCTAGGTGTTCAGTCTCTTATTTCTTTGTCTAGCAGTCATAGTCACCCAGGTATGCAACTATAACCTACCTTCTGTATAAGACCATCCTATACAACCCACAGGAAGAACAATAACAACCAACCAGATACCCCCTCACCCCAGAGCTCCCAAGAACTAAACCACCAACCAAAGAGTACACATGGAATGACCCATAGCTCCAGCTGCATATATAGTAGAGGATGACCTTATCTATCATCAATGGGAGGGGAGGCCCTTGATCCTGTGAAGGCTTGATGCCCCAGAGTAGGGGAATGCTAGGGTGATGGGGCAGGAGTGGGTGGGTAGGTGGGGAAGCACACTCATAGAAGGATGGGAGAGGAGCATGGGATAGGGAGTTTGTGGAGGGGAAACCAGGAAGGGGGATAACCTTTGAAATGTAAATACATAAATTAACCAATAAAAAGACCATCCTATAATTAGAGAAATGCTACCATATCATGATTATACATGTGTTTCCATGCAGTTCTGCATCTATTGTAGTATAATTTTTATGGTTCATTAAATTATCGTTTGCTGTTGGTATATAATTAATAAGCTATACTTTTATTGCTGAGTATTTTGATAGTTTTCAGTGGGGTTTTATTAGTTCATATGTTTGTATAGCACTAAGACAAACATTTTTGTTGATTTGAGCTTTATTTCTGTTGAATTATTTCTTTAAAATAAAATCCTCAAAGATATATCGCAGGGTCAAAGGATATGAATACCTTATGGTGAACTGTTTGCTAGTGGCTTATATTCATTAACAGAGTTCTCTGCTGTGCATAAGTTAACAGCCATACCAAAATGTTGTCAACATGATTTCTATTTGTTCATGATATAAAAAAATGAGAATATTCTATATAATTATTCTTTGTGCTTCACAGCTAAAGAGATCCATATATTTTAACAATAATGGGATGTGGAACAATCGGAGAGTGGACAGGGGGGCGAATAAATTATGGAGTGTTAAAAAATTATTAAAAAATAAAAAAATAAATAGTAGTTTAAGTTTCTCTTTGAAAACTCAAATGACTTTTTACCTCTTCCATACATACAGCATCATTTTGGAGTCTGGAGTTGATACTTTTTTCATGTTTCAAATTCTTCACAACACTGTTTTAAAAGAGAATTGATGTGAAGCAGGGAAAAGTAGACATTTTAGTTTCTTGGGAAAACAGACCCATAAAGAAAAATTCAAAGAACCCATTCACAGAGGTTCCTGGGTGTGTGGGAATGAGGGCACGCTCATTGCTTGGCCTTCCTTGCCAGTTCTGCTAAAATTATCAGACATGACTCATGAATTTCTCCTTGTGATATGGGAACTAGATTGATGAATTGAATTGATTCAAAATAATTTTAAATAGCAAACCAGGGATCTATTTTGCCTATAGTATGAAGATTTTCAGCTAAAATGTGTAAAGGAAGGAAATGCTATTCAAACCAAGGAATTAAGCATAATTATACACTTGAAGAAAGAGAATTTGAGTTTTTATTTTTTCTTTTCCTAAGGGTGTTGAAAATAAGTCAAACCAAAAATAACTACATTAAAATAGAATAATTTTAATTAACATAAAAGAGCAGGAATGGTGAATTTCTTTAACAACACTAGGGCTGTGAGGAGCCAAATCTTACTTCCTCAACATCTGGAAGCTCAGAAAAAAATGAGAGTTTGGGTCCCAGTCTTTGAGGAACATGGTTATCCTGTCCCGCACTAATGCTGATCACTTTCACTCTAGAGCTTGCAGTGGCTAGGGATGGTGGACATCATTGTGATACAGGGAACAGAAGATTGTAAGAGCCAGAGAAGCAGGCAGTTTTCCCAGAGACTGTGTCTGTTAGGAACATCAGAAAATATACTCATGAAGTCTCACCAACATGGCGACCTAAACAGGACCAGAGCGAAGGTGATACTAACAGGCATGTAAATGTGAACAAAGGATAGATCAAGAGGCCTCAGCCTTAGACAGGAACTATAGGCAGCTAAGAAATTCTAACAGCAGGAGAGTCTTCTCTATGGAATAGCACACCAATGATTATCCAGTGTCAAACATGTACCCCGAAAACACACATACAGACTGAGCAGGTTGCATTCATATATTTAGAAAAGTGTGTGTTTGTGTGTGTGTGTGCACGTGTGTAGAACCACAAGTTGAAGTAGAGCATGAATTTGGAAGAGATCAAAGGGGCTGGAACACATGGGAAGATACAGACGGAGGAAAGGCAAGGGGAAGCAAAAATGATGTAATTATAGTTTCAAAACATAAAAAAAAAAAGTCTTGATTAAAAATTTGGGTATCCAGCAGCTGACTCAGAGGAATGCAGACACCCACAGCCAAACAGTGGATGGAGCTTGGGGACTCTTATAGAAGACTTAGGGGAGGGATTGTAAGCCCTGCATGTGATGGGAACTCCACAATAAGACCAACAGAGTCAACTCTGGACACTTGGGGATCTCAGTGACTGAAACAGGAACTAAAGAGCATACATGGGCTAGACACATGACCCTCCCCATCACCGCACATGTGTAGCAGATATGCAGTTTGGTCTTCTTGTGGGTCCTGAAAAACTGTAATGGGGGCTATCCCAAAAGATGTTGCCTGTTGGATATGTTCTTTCAGCCGGGCTGCCTTTCTGGCCTCAGTGGGAGAGAGTATACTTAGCCTTGCAGAGACTTGAAGAGCCAGGGTGGGGGATACGGAGGGGGCCCCCACCCACTCAGTGGAGAGGGGGAGGGGGGTAGAGATATGGGAGGAAGGGACCAGAAAGGGGCAGTGAGTGGAATGTAAAGTGAATCGATAATTAAAAATAATAAAAATAGTGGGGTGACATTAGAGTACCTGTGGGAAAAGAAGGAGTGGAAATAATATAAATAAAATAGTAAGGTACAAATTCTAAAAAAAGAAAGCTTTCAAAATAAATAAAAATTATTCCATAACCAATGAACTGCTTTCACAAGTGCAGCTCTCTGGTCCATGGAGTACCAGTCCCAGAGGCTGGACTTCTCAGTACTCAGGAGCTCCTCTCTGGGTGCTCTCCCATGCCCATTTCCCCTTCTCCTGCACTGAAGCTCATTCTTCTCCAAAGTTGACTTTTCACTATTGACAAATCTGTTTTTACTTATAGCACCTTTTTTTACCTTGAAAATGTACTGTAGCAAAAAATAATATTCATAGATTGAAAGATAAGCATTTATCTAGTATGTTATAAGCCAACAATTTATGTATTGTTATTTTAAATCCTAAAGAATTGCCCAGCTTCCCCTCAGTTCTAAGGAACAGAAATTGAACTTCATGTTACTCATCAAAAACCTATGGTTCTGATGGTTAAGTAACTTGAATAAAGTTACACTGTTATTTTATCTTTTGTTTTTATTGCTCAAGAAATACATAGGAAATTATCTTTAATGTTATTCTCTTTATAAGTTATTTATTCTTTGTGAATTTAACGAATATATACAAAGTATTAAAATTATATTTAACCCCACACCTGCACTTTGTCTCCTGCTAGATACCCCTCCTACTGTCTCCTGCTAGATACACCTCATTCCCCTCCCAACCTTAGCCCCCCCTTCCTCCTCTTCTTCTGTTGGTATTCTTTTCTAGTAACCCACTGAGCCCGAAATTAGTGTTACCCAAACACACAAAGGTGTGAAGCCACCCACTGGAACATAGACAATTTACCCACCGAGGTCTATATCCATGGAGAGAACTGACTCTTTCTCCCCAGCAGTCATCAACTGGCCATAGCTGCTCAGGTAGGATTAGACCCTCTTGAAGTCTCCCCACTCCAGGCTGGCAGGCGGACTGGGTTTCCCTTGCTATCCTTTGCTGTATGCCTGATTAAAACTGAAGAAATCTGTATTGTCAAGGTGATTTTGGTGTTGAATCTGAAGAACGGATAATAAACAGAGAAATGGAATTTTCAAGCCTCCTGCCTCACCTCCTGAATCACAGGGTTACACTTGTAATTTACCATGCTTCTCTTATTTAATATTAAATCTGTTACAACATAGGGACTGTGTTCCGAAAGCTTTGCTATCTCAAAAGTTTTGTGTCATTGATGTGACTACTGTGCCCTCTACTTCCTTCTGTCCTTCCCCCAACCCTGCAAGCACAGTTCCCTGCTTTCTATATTTCACATTAGCTTCACACCCATAATTCTGTGAGAATTATTGTCAGATAAGTACTATACCTGCTTCACTGATCCCTTAGTTCAGTGGTTCTCAGTCTGTGGATTCCAACTCCCTTGTTGGGATTGCATAACCCTTTCACAAAGATGCCATAGCAGATTTCCTGCATGTAAGATATTTGTATCACAATTCATAACAGTAGAGAAAATTGCAGTTAAGAAGTAGCAATGAAAATAATTTTATGGCTGGAGGCCATCACAACATAAGGAACTGTATTAAAGGGTAGCAGCATTAGGAGGGAGAAAAGCGCTGGCTTCACACCTTCTATCAAGCAAAGTGTATAGACTACAGTTGCTACAGCAGGCTTAAGTTACTATCTTACTATTGGTCTGATTGGCTAAATCAGCTTGGGCAAATCAGTTACATTAAAAATTATATATAAACAAACTTTTTATTTTTGAGACAGGGTTTCTCTGTATATAGCCCTGGCTGCCCTGGAACTCACTCTGTGGATTAGGCTGGCCTCAAACTCAGAAATCTGCCTGCCTCTGCCTCCCAAGTGCTGGATAAAAGATGTGTGCCACCATCGCCCTGCGAAAATTATATATAAACAAACTTAATGTAGACTGAATGACCTTAAGCATTATACAAATACAGTCTTTGAATGTTTTCTTTTGTTTGCTTATTTGTTTGTTTAGCTAGTAAACTACAGGTCATCAATTATATGTCATTTCTTTCTTCCTTGTACTTTTTTTTCTTTTTTTTTTTTTTAGTTTGTCGAGACAGGGTTTCTCTGTGTAGCTCTGGCTGTCTTGGACTCACTCTGTAGACCAGGTTGGCCTCGAACTCAGAAATCTGCCTGCCTCTGCCTCCCAAGCACTGAGATTAAAGGTGTGTGCCACCACCGCCCAGCTCCTCCTTGTACTTAACATGGATTGTAAAAATATTATGAATATTAATCAGCTTTAATATATTTTCTGAATAAATAGCTATATTAAGGACACTATACTCAAACTTTTCATATTTTCTTTTGCTCTTCCCTGATTTGTATCACATGAAACCACTGAAATGTTTATTATGAAGATCATTTGTGACAGTTACTGTAGCCAGCCTTTTCTTTCTTTTATGTGTTAGTTCTTCCTTTTCTAAAGCCTGTCAAGCTCTGCCAATGGCATGAGAATCGAGCAAGGGAGGGCCTACCTATATCCTCTTCTGCATGCCTGCAGAATGACAATGGCTAAATCCCTAAATCATCTCTACAACTCTACTAAATTTTCTCTCTTCTCTCTCTCTCTCTCTCTCTCTCTCTCTCTCTCTCTCTCTCTCTCTCTCTCTCCCCCAAGCATCTCCATTCTTTATTGTCTTTATTATGGCTCCAGCTTAGTGTACATTTGCTGTATTTTTAAATAATGTCTTACCTATCAAACTGTAAGGTCCATGAGGGTAGCAGTGAGTCTGATTTGTCTCACTCCTTCAGACTGCAGCACACAAACACATTGGACCCATTTTCAATGAACTCAGGATTATTTTCTAAATGAATCTGCATGAAGGAAAGAATCAGTTCATGGACATTGATTGTGTCCGTACACACATTTCTTCACTGTCACTTTAATAGCTCTTATTATTTGTCAATACAGAGATTGTTTTCAAGGCTCTTTTCCACTCCTTATTAGGCCACACATCTTTTTAGTAACTGTTGATTTAGAAATGTCCATTCAAGATCTTTAGCTGTACCTGTGGATAAGCGTGAATGTCCTCTTCAGCTTCCCCAGTCAGTGGATAGTTCCTGTCTTTATCTCTACCATGTCCTGTATATTGTGTTTACTGTTTTGTTTTTCAGTATCATGCCTCTATGTGTATACATGAGACGAGTAAAATGCAGTGATTTAAGCTAAAACTATTAGTGTTAGGAAGTGTAAACTAAAGAACTGAGCAGAATAAATCACAGACCTGAAATGTGATGAATAGAGAGCCATATAACTTAATAGTGCTTTACCACAGATAAGAACTTTTATGTTCTTCTGGGCCAGGTAGATACTGGTCCTCATGCATAGGTACAGGAGGAGAGACAGGTGGCTATTTTGCCATACTAAGTGTCATTGGTAGATGCACAGTAGAAAATAGAGCATCTCATAGATAGGTCCTTCCTGGGACAATCCCAATCCTTCTTCCACTAAGCTGTATTTAATGGTAATCACATAGATTGCTTCTACCTGTCTGGCTCTGTTTTAGTAATCTCATTCTTTATCATTTCTAGGCTGTGGAATTATCCATCTAAATTTTGCTCACATAAATGCTTCTTGATGAAAAGAAGTACAGGGAAGATTATGTCCCTTAATGATACCACTAACATTCTGTAATGACTGCTGCTCATTTTATGCAAGGTAAAAGTGTGTGTGTATGTGTGTGTGTGTGTGTGTGTGTGTGTGTGTGTGTGTGTGCTTGTGATTTAGAGTTGTGATAACGTGGGGCAGCTGAGTCAGAATGCTAGAGTGGAAAAACAGATAAGCACTGATTATTCCTGATTATTTCAATCCTCTACATGAGGAAAATACATTAGGAATCCATGTGATTTTCATGTTTTAATATTTGATTTCTGAGTTGCTACAATGATGAGTAAAAGAAAAGCATGAAGATGTTATTCTGTGTTCTGTTGATGAAGCAGAAACAATTCAAAAGTGTGGGGAATCATTGGCACAAAAACC
The DNA here is from genome assembly GCA_019843815.1 of Montemys delectorum. Classification (NCBI taxonomy): domain Eukaryota; kingdom Metazoa; phylum Chordata; class Mammalia; order Rodentia; family Muridae; genus Montemys; species Montemys delectorum. Next base: position 14,040 of record JADRCD010205693.1, on the reverse strand, counting down.
TCATGTTTGGCTCCAATTTCACATCAGGTTGCTTTCTCCCAGGCAGCAGGGATGGAAGTATTCTCTTCAGACTTGTGTATCCATCATTTTCAGTTTCCAAAACTGTGCTGCACATATATCATTCCAGGTTTCTTCTGTTTCTGTTAACTGGGCTGCTAATTATAAAGTCCTGTCTATAAACAATGAAAGAAAGGCTTTGTAGACCAAGAGCTATTGCCATCGTTTCTGTTGATATTTCAGAACCAATTGGGATGCAGGAGAAGGGAGGATTTCACCTCAAAAACTCCATCCAGGTTTTCAGCTTGCTAAATAATGCTCTGGCTACAGAGTGGCTAAGGAAGCAGCCATTGAAAGTCCTATCTGCATTCTCATCAAGGAAGGGAAGGAATTTTCTTAATCTTTGTGTACTGAACAATTTATTCTCTCAGTCATTAGGACTCATGTGAACTCTGGATTCATCTGTTTTTCTAAGCTTTATTTACTGACTTTGTTTGTTACATTTGTCTCGACTGTTACAAAAGTCTGCTACTTTTATTTTCAGTTCCCATGACGATTGGCTATATATTGTGAATATTTTCTTTTAATTTCTTTGAAAAAGTGAACCACATATAAGAGATTTTATATCATGCATTTGTATGTCTGTGCTGTGTTTGTGTGTGTGTGTGTGTGTGTGTGTGTGTGTGTGTGTGTGTGTATGTGTATAAGAGACAGGGAACTGAGGTTTTCAAATGAGAACTGGGTAAATTTGGACAGCAAAAATGTGTCATTGTGAATGGATGTACAAATCAGCATGGGTGGCTGTTTCCATGCCTTTACTAGTGGTGCATGTCTGTAGAAATATATTTTGCTAAGGCTCTCAATTTTCCCTACTCACATGACTTATGCAGACCCCAAAATGGGTAATGATGGATCATAATGAGAGACAGGAGAGTCAGAGAGGGAAGCAGCTGGAGATGCGCGCTGATGGAAGTGCACCAATCCTCAGATGCCAAGGTATTTTAATCACCGCAGCCCAGGCCTGAAGTGCCAGCACCTTCAGAGACTAATAGCTGTGATCCTTAGCGAAAGAAAATTGGGCTTGTGACACCCAGAATAAGGAAAAATGACACCTCTTGTTTTCAGGTATAAATGAGACACTTAGGCAGCCCAGAGCAGGCAGCCCTGCAGAACTTGCCTCCAGAGGTGGATAAAAGATCAGTTTCTGTCATTGCTGACTAGGTCCTACAGTCAGTCTTTTTTATCTACATGGAAAACTCCTGAAGAGAGCAGAGCCTGAACATTCCATCTGGAAGAATTGAAATGGAGGGTTTCTGGCTAAAGTCACTTAATAACATTCCTTCATAAAACACACACACACACACACACACACACACACACACACATTATATATATGTGTTATGAAGAAATGAGGTGTGTGTGTGTGTGTGTTTGTGTATGTGTGTGTTTCTCCTTGTGGAATGAAAAATCCAATCAGAGTTCACTGGCCTTCAAGTCTTATGTGGATTCACTTTGATGGCGAGGAAAAGGAAATAAGCAAATGTTATTGATTTACATGACTTTGAGAAAACATGGTGATTTTAAAAGGAGTCCTTCAACTAACTTAATTACTTGAGATTCTTTTTTTCTTAGCTCTATATCTTACTTAGAACACACCATGACAACTTAGCAATCAAGAAAAGAAGGGTCCTGTAAAGATCTCCAACTACCTGTCTGTGCTTGTGTGCACATGTATTTGTATACACATTTGGTTACAATGTGAAGTAAAAGAAACAGTTACTTTGTAATTGAGCAACTGAGAAAAAGTGGTAAGGCATTTTAGATTAGAGTCATAAGAAGCCCAGTGCCTGGGAACTAAAGGGAAGCACATCAATAGAGAAGGTGATGGTATGCCTGCCATTCCTCTGAATCCCTGTGCCCACAATCAAATACCCCGCAGCCTTACTGAAGGAAAGCTTTCTGTGCAGTTCCCTCTAAATATTATGACCACTGAGCAACCCCCTCAGTCACCACCCAATCTACCATTTATTGCTAACTGTCCACAACTATAACCCTGTCTGGATGGTTTTACCATTTGTGGGACCTGAAGTAGCCCAAAAGCAATGACTGAGATAGATGTGAAATTAGGAATGAGGTGTTTTTTCACAAAGGCTGTCTAGCCATGTATGTGGATTTGAGTGGATCTTCCAAAGAAATACAGGAATGAATCAAAGTACTTGATCTAAGCATCATCATTTCCAGTTATAAACTGCCATGACTTATGAACTGCTGTGGTTCTCATGTGTTTTTGCAAATAGACTTCACAATGCAAAGTCTGCTGAATTGCTTTGGAGAGTTCATCTGAAAGTGAGATGGCACACTGAGACCAGATTTTGATCAGCTTCTGGTCCACTAACCTAATGTCTTCCTTTGAGGTCCCCTCTAAAGGTATCTTCTAAATAAATTATGTTTGTTGGAAGCATGCTATGAATCCTCCTCTGAAGGTGACAAACTAAAATAACTAGTTACAAGCAGTACATATGTTCCGAAATGATATCTGTTGTTTTCAAGTATTCTTTTTTGCTCATTAAGTATTGAACACAACCTTTAAGAATTTCACAGTGTTGACTACTGGCCAGCAGGCCCTCTCAATTACGATACCACCCATCTTAGGGATCAGACTTTTTGAAATTATTTGAATATTTTTCATTCTCCAGTCATATAATTTTTATAAAATTAACAGGAAAATGAAAAATTGAAGTGTCCATTGAAAACACAGAGTCTCAATATTAACTGAAATTAAAAGTTAAGAAGAAACCCTACACGGAATGGTGAGGGTGTAGCCTTTATGGGGGCAGGATATGATCATCTGTAAACAGAAATGACATTAACTCAGGATATGTGTAGATAGCTTCTAATAGGGCATTTTGTCTCAGTGAAGAAGGAAACTAATAATTTCATGAAATCATGCAGTCTTAGGTCCTCTGAAAATACTGTGTTTTATGATAAAATCTTTAATAAACCAAACAACAACAAAAGGTTTTGTGTTGGGTGCTAGAGAGAGTTCTCAGCCAAGGAAATGCTGGTTATAACACCTTGATGAGCTAAGTTCCCCAAAACCATGTGGAAAGAGCTGGGCATGGTGCAGCATGCTTGCAAACCCCAGTGCTGGGATGTAAACAGTCATGGTTTCCTGAGGCTCTCTGCCTAGCTATCTAGTGGAGTCTGTAAGCTCTAAGCCTGTGAGAGACCTTGTATCAACAAAGAAGGAATGACACTAGAGGTTAAAATCTGTCCTCCGCTGGAATGTGGCCACATGGATAACAAATGTGGCCGTTTTCTGCCTCTACCAATAGGGCTGATGAGTTAGGCAGACAACCAGGACCATTCAGACTCAGGGTCTGTGAGTTCAGACTTCATACACTAAAGGGACTGTGAGTATTAAGAACTCATATTTGAATTCCATTTGCTTTCTGAAATTCACTTGCCTCACTGGAGTTTAGCTTCCTTTCTAAAGAAAATCAGACATGCTATTCTTTACATTGTGAAGATAATATGGAAATAAAACCAAATAGCTTCATATGCAGCAACACCTCATAAGCATATAGATGATAGTTCCAGCTGACAACGGCTGTCTGACATTATCCACAAAACCCTCTGGGAAATTCTCTATATATTTTTAATAAGCAGAGGCAAAAGACTAGAAAGCAAGCAAATAACAACATTTGAATGTCCAGAAAAGAAGGATTTTTCTATGTGTTACATAGCCAGTGCTCTCCACCTTTGTTTGAATTCTCAAGGATTGGGCTACAAACATAAATTTACATGTTGCATTTTCTTTCCAAATTTTTCAAACTTGAAAAGAGAAAAGGCTGTTAAGAAAAAGATTCTTCCTTATTCTGAACTAGAAATTAAAACAGAAACTGTATGTTCTACTATTAATCCTCCCACAGAAGGATTATGTTTCCATAAGCTTTTGAAACCCTTAGACTTGGCAGGAAACAGTTTTTGATGACTGTCAGTAATGTTCTGGACATAGCTTTTTGTTAGTTTTTTTTTTCAGACAGGGTCTTACTAGGCAGCCCAGGATGGCTTCAAAACTGTGATCTTTCTGCTTCAATTTCCCAAGGGCAAGGATTAAAGAAAGGTGCATGCCACCACATCTGAGCTCCAGACATAAATATTTTAAAACACAAATTTTTCACAGACTAGATCATCTAAGGACAAAACAAGCAGCTGAAGAATGTCTAGATTGAGGTACAACAATGAAATAATGGGTGCTTTCAAAACAGAAAGTGTAAGGGGTCATGCCCATGAGCCTTAGAAAGTGTGAAGGGGCCATGAGCCTTGAATGCCTCACACAAGCTATGTCTGCATCATTCCCGTTCCTCCTCCATTCTAAACTTTTATTCCCCCAAATCTGGAAAAGGTGACAACCTATACCTTTCAGTGGCAGAACTTGTGTTATCGATCTTTTCATTAAAGGGCTAAATCACCTAAGAGCATGCCTCTTCTTTGAAAGATAGCATGGAAGACCAAATGCCTGACTGCCATGATATAAGCTCAAAAGTACCTGGCTCAGTCAAAATTTCTCTGTAGGAATATGAAAGACCTTAGTCTGTATTTACACTCAGTCTGCCTTTTCTCTCTGGCACCCCCAGTTCCATCATCCAAGTAGAGGTGTTGATGCTGAGAGCATCCTCCCAAAACCTCACTGTTCAAACCTCAGTCTCAAATTCCAGGAAGCCTAACATGGGGCAGCAGCTCTAATGAAAAGCATTATAAAATGGCATGAAGAGTCTCTCACCTCCCAGGGCTCTGGTACACTTAGAGGGTCCACCCACTTCTCACCCCTAGAGGATGCCTATTTCCATTCTTTCTACTGGCCCTCAGGGATTCTCTCCTCCTCCCCCACCCCCACCCCAATACTTGATCATGTTCCCCTTTCCCCTCTCCCTCCTCTCTCCCATCTAGCTCCCTCCCTCCCTCTGCCTCCCATGATTGTTTTCTTCTCTCTCCCAAGAGAGATTGAAGCATACTGACTCTGACTCTATGGCTTGATAACTTTCTTGAGTTCTGTGGATTTTATCCTGGGTATTCTGTACATTTTTGGCTAATATACACTTATTAGTGAGTACATACCATGCATATCCTTTTGAGTCTGAGTTACTTCACTCAGGATGATATTTTCTAGTTTCATGCATTTGCCTGCAAAACTCATGATGTCCTTGTTTTTATTAGCTGAATAGTTCTCCATTGTATAAATGAACCACATTTTCTGCATCTATTCTTCTGTTGTGGGACATCTGGGTTGTTTCTAGTTTCTGGTTATCACAAATAAAGCATATGAGCATAGTGGAGCATGTACCCCTGTGGTATGGTGGAGCATCATTTGTATATATGCCCAAGAGTTGTATAGCTGAGTCTTCAGGTAGGTCTATTTCCAATTTTCTGAGGAACATCCAGATTGATTTTAGAGTGGTTGTACCACTCTGCAATCCTACCAACAATGGAGGAGTGTTCTTTTTTCTCCATAACCTTGCCAAGATGTGCTGTCACCTGAGTTTTTGATCTGTGCCATTCTGATCAGTATAAGATAGAATCTCAGGGTAGTTTTGATTTGCATTTCACTGATCACTAAAGACTTTGAACAGTTCTTTAATTGCTTCTCCAGCATTTGGAATTCCTGTTGTGAATTCTCTGTTTAGTCCTATAGCCCATATTTTGATTGGTTTGCTTGGTCTTTTGGAGATTAGCTTCTTGAGTTCTTTATATATTTTGGATATTAGTCCTCTATTGGAAGTGAAGTTAGTGAAGATTTTTTTCCCAATCTGTAGGAAATTTATCCCAATGACTATGTCCTTTGCTTTACAGAAGCATTCCAGCTTCTTGAGGTCCCATTTATCTATTTTTGTTTTTAGAGTCTGAGCCATTGGAGTTCTGTTTAGGAAATTTCCTCCTGTGACAATGATTTTGAGGCAATTTCCCACTTTCTGTTCTATTAGATTCTGTGTATCTGGTTTTATGTTGAGGTCCCTGATCCATTTGGACTTGAGCTTCATGCCAGGTGACAAATATATATCTATTTTTATTTTCCTACATATCAAGTGCCAGTTAGACCAGCACTTGAAGATGCTTTCTTTTTTCCATTGTATACTTTTTGGTTTCTTTACTAGAGATCAAGTGTCTATAAGTCTGGGGTTTTATGTCTGGGTCTTCAATTCTATTACATTGATCAGCCTGTTTGTCTCTGTACCAATACCATGCTGTTTTTATCACTATAGCTTTGTAGTATAGCTTGAGGTCAGGGATGGTGATTCCTTTAGCAATTCTTTTTTTTTTTTTTTTTTTTTTAGATATTTTCTTTATTTACATGTAAATTTTCCCTTTCCCAGGTTCCCCTCCAAAAAACAAACAAACAAACAAACAAAAACAACAACAACAAACCCCTTTTGTCTCCCCCCTCCCCATGCCTGCCACCCCACCCTCTCCCACTTATTGGCCCTGGCATTCCCCTACACTGGGGCACAGAACCTTCACAAGGCCGAGGTCCTTTCCTCCTATTGATGATCGAATTTGTGATCCTCTACTATACACATGCTGCCAGAACATTCAGTCCCACCATGTATAGTCCTTGACTGGTGGTTGGGTCCCTGGGAGCTCTGAGGGTACTAGTTAGAAATTGTTATTCATCCTAAGGTGCTGCAAACCCTTCAGCTTCATAGAACCTTTCTCTAACTCCTTCATTGGGGACAGTGTACTCAATTCAATGAATGGCTGTGAGCCTCTACATCTGTATTAGTCAGGTATTGTCAGAGCCTCTCAGGAGATAGCTATATGCTTGTCCTTCCTTCAGTCTCTGCTCCATAGTTAATCTCTGACACTCCTTCTGTGGGTGTTTGATTCCCCCTTTTAAGAAGGAATGAAATGTCCACCTTTTGGTCTTCCTTCTTCTTAAGTTTCTTGTGGTTTGTGGGTCGTTCTTCCTGTATTCCAAACTTCTGGGCTAATAACCACTTATCAGAGAATGCATACCATGTGTGATCTTTTGTGATTGGGTTACCTGCAATTCTTTTATTGAATGCAAATCAAACCATTCCTACCTCCTTGTACAAAGCTCAAGTCCAAGTGGATCAAGGACCTCTACATAAAACCAGATACACTGAAACTAATAGAAAAGAAAGTGGGGAAGAGCCTTGAGCACGTGGGCACAGGGGAAAATTTCCTGAACAGAATACCAATAGCTTATGCTCTAAGATCAAGAATTGACAAATGAGACCTCATAAAATTACAAAGCTTCTGTAAGGCAAAGGACACCATCAATAGGACAAAATGGCAACCAACAGATTGGGAAAATTTCTTTACCAATCCTGTATCCAATAGAGGGCTAATATCCAGTATATACAAAGAACTCAAGAAGTTAGAATCCAGAGAACTAAATAACCATATTAAAAATGGGATATAGAGTTAACAATGAATTCTCAACTGAGGAATACCAAATGGCGGAGAAGCACCTAAAGAAATGTTAAACATCCTTAGTCATCAGGGAAATGTAAATCAAAACAACCGTGAGATTCCACCTCACACCAGTCAGAATGGCTAAGATGAAAAACTCAGGTGACAGCAGATGCTGGTGAGCTTATGGAGAAAGAGAAACACTTCTTCATTGCTGGTGGGATTGCAAGCTGGTACAACCACTCTGGAAATTAGTTTGACAGTTTCTCAGAAAATTGGACATAGTACTACCTTAGGCAATAACACTCCTGGGCATATACCCAGAAGATGTTCCAACATGTAATAAGGACACATGCTCCACTATTTTCATAGCAGCCTTATTTATAATACCCAGAAACTGGAAACAACCTATATGTCCCTCAAAAGAGGAATGGATTCAAAAAAATGTGGTACATCTACACAGGATCCTGATATAGTTGTCTCCTAAGAGGCTCTGACAGTGCCCAACTAATACAGAAGTAGAAACTCATAGCCATCCATTGGACTGAACACAGGGTCCCCATGAAGGAGCTAGAGAAAGGACCCAAGGAGCTGAAGAGTTTGCAGTCCCTTAGGATGAAAAACAATATGAGTTAACTAGTACTCTCAGAGCTCTCTGGGTCTAAACCATCAACCAAAGAGTACAAATACACATGGAGGGACTACTGGCTCCAAAAGCTTATGTATAGCAGAGGATGGCCTAGTCAGTCATCAATGAAAGGAGAGGCCCTTGGTTCTGTGAAGGTTCTATGCCCCAATGTAGGGGAATGCCAGGGCCAGGAAGCTGGAGAGGGTGGGTTGGTGAGCAGGAGGAGGAGAGAAGGAACAGGTTTTTTGTTTGTTTGTTTGTTTGTTTGTTTTTGTTTTTGTTTTTTTGAAAGGGAAACCAGGAATAGAGATATCATTTGAAATGTAAATAAAGAAAATATCTAATTAAAGAAAAGAATTGTTTTTGCTATTCTGGGTTTTTTGCTCTTCCCTATGAAATTTAGAATTGCTCTTTCCATGTCTTTGAAGAATTTGTTGGAATTTTGATGGGAATTGCATTGAATCTGTAGACTGATTTTGGTAAGATGGCCATTTTTACTCTGCTCTTTCTACCAATCCATGAGCATGGGAGATCTCTCCATTTTCTGAGGTCTTCTTCAATTTCTTTCTTGAGACATTTGAAATTCTTGTCCTAGGGAACTTTCACTTGTTTGGTCAGAGTTACCCCAAGATATTTTTTATTTTTTTGTGACTATTGTGAAGGGTGTTGTTTTGTATTTCCTTTCTCAGCCTATTTATCATTTGTATAAAGGAAGGTTACTGATTATCTTATGAAAAACAGATCCAGCATTTCTTGATCAGAGTTGGAGAGAAAAGCAATTTCTCCAGTATTAACTCAACTTTTTGAGTCACAGAGCCAATATCTATGGACTTCCCTATGATACTTGTCTCAAATATGTGATCAATTCCCTCCAAGTCGTTTTCCTTGTCCCTTTTTTTCTAAACAATAGTTAAATGTAATTGTGCTTAACTAATATCTGCTGATCAATAATTATACATACCAAGCTTGAATTTGGATGTAGACAATTGATTTTCAGACTCAATCCTTGGTCTGGGTCATCTTTCTACTACAGTTGGAGTATGTCATTGCCGTAATTCTAATGGAATGTCCATATTGTGGCATGTTATAAAATTCCTAAATCGATAACAGCATAGTGTGTTAAAGACTGGGTCTCTGCAAAATACAGTATAATAATTTTTAAAAATTAATAATGGCATATTTAGCAACATCAGGTTTGAGTTCTTATATCTCTTGGTTGTTCTTAAGTTTTAACCTTAGTAACAACATAGATCTTGAATTTGTCACAGACTCAGGTATATTAGTCAGGGTTCTCTAGAGTCACAGAACTTATGGTAGTCTCTATGTAGTAAAGGAATTTATTGATGATTTACAGTCTGTAGTCCAACACCCAAAAATGGTTGGCAGCAACTGTGAATGGAAGTCCAAAGATCTAGCAGTTACTCAGTCCCACAAGGCAAGCAGGCAAAGCAGAGCGAGTCTTCCTTCTTCCAATGCCCTTATATAGATCTCCAGCAAAAGGTGTGGCCCAGATTAAAGGTGTGTGCCACCACACCTTTAATCCCAGATGACCTTGATTGAACTCCTAGATCTTCCAATCTTAATCTTCTAGGATTCATAGCCACTATGCCACCATACCTTTTATCCCAGATGATCTTCAACTTATAGGTCTTCCTATCTTAATCTTCTGGGATTCATAGCCACTATATCTCAAGATCTCCATGCCAAGATTCAGGTTGGAAACTTGTATCTCTCAGCCTCCAGATTAGGGCCATATGTCAGCCTTCTAATTCTGGATTGTAGTTCATTTCAGATAGTCAAGTTGACAACCACGAATAGCCACTACATCAGGTAACAATTATTTCTTCTCCATTTTTCTAATATTTACATAGCATGACTTTTACTCTCAGATAGTTTCTTTGGACAATATCAATTCATGATATTCTGAAACAAATGTCCACCTGTAGAGTTAAGTTCCTTCCTTCAATCCTTAATGTCATGGAAATCATACAAGAAAGCAAAAATTATGTTCAAAACAGGGAGGAAGAGGGGTACAGGAATGAGTTATAGCAGTGCTAAAATTAGGGGTGTACTTCTAGAACATCAATAAAAAAGACAACCAAACACATATTGCATGTAGATACGATACATTTGTTGAATGCAGATATGCAAAACATACACTACTAATGTGTAATGTTTCTTCTGAAGAGAAAGCTTTCATAATCAAGGCAATGCAGAAGGAATTGGTAGGTTCTGACTGTGAAGAAAGCTGCAAGATCAAATAAATGCCCATGTTCTATCTCATAACCAATCCATAGCTTCTGATAAGGAGCAGCCACTGAAAGTAATCTTGGCTTAGGGAAATAGTTTGTTTACTGGACTTATTTGCACATATTCACATTAATTGAACTCTCGCCTTGTGTCAGGTGCTTCAAATGTTCTAACTTCAGTCATCTTCATAACTCTTTGAGAAGATACACTAGTATTTCTGTTTCATAGAGATGAGGGATGAGAGGCTCAGAAATGCAACGTTATTAGGGGAAAGTCTCATTGATGTTAAATGCCAGAGTTAACACTTGCACTCACAGCAACTGGTTCTATAGCATATTCATTTATGCTATAGAACAAACAAATAAAACATCACTACACTAAAAGAGCATGGGAGCATGGGTTAGAATTAAAGGGCTTCCCATTAACAAATGCCACCTAACAATCAGTGTATCCATAACCCCAGTCCTCCTTTCCAACAGGGAATGTCAATAGATACTGCTTTACTAACAAGTCCAGTGTCTCCCGCATTGATTATCCATCAAGCAAGATAGTGTGCCTAGTTGAGCATTGTCTCTAGCACTTGGACAGAGGTCAAGATAAAAGGAACATTTATTGATCATATGTGAAATGAAAAACAATAGAAAGTAGGATTATGAGACATATAAATGTTAGCATGTACTTTCAATTCTTGTGCTTTTACAGACACATCACACTACTCTTGGAGAATTATATTTTGTCTCATGAAGGATTCTTCATCCTTTCTACCTCCATCTATACCTAGAAGGGATGGTGGATCCACAGCTCTCTCTGCCCCTTCCCTGCAAGTGGAGAGTTTGCTTCTAGGGAGTGCTCTGACCCAGGGACTCAGGTGAGATCTCCATTTTCTCACCAGTGACTTTCTAAGGCAAGACCAGTAAGGAGGCACAGACCTCAGAAATGACAAGACAGCTGGGACAGGATCCTTTCTACTTCGATCTACACCTAGAAGTGATGACTGATCCACAGCCCTCTGTGCACAGATCTTGCTCGAGGAGAGCTAATCGACCAGAAGTGCTGACACAGGCTTACAGACCCAGAGGAGGATCAAGCTCCAGCCAGAGACAGTAAGAACACCTAACACCGGAGATCAACAGATGATGAAAGGCAAATGCAAGAATCTTACCAACAGAAACCAAGACTACTTGGCTTCATCAGAACCTAGTACTCCCTCCACAGAAAGTCTAGGATATCCCAAAACATCAGAAAAGCAAGATTTAGATCTAAAATCATATCTCATGGTAGTGATAGAGGAATTTAAGAAGGACATGAATAATTCTCTTAAAGAAATACAGGTGAACACAGGTAAACAGGTTCAAACCCTTAAAGAAGAAACACAAAAATCCCTTAAAGAATTACAGGAGAACACGACTAAACAAGTAGAAGCTATTAAAGAGGAAACACAAAAATCCCTTAAAGAATTACAGGAAAGCACAACCAAACAGGTGAAGGAATTGAACAAAACCATCCAGGACCTAAAAATGGAAGTAGAAGCAGTTAAGAAATCAAAAAGAAAGACAACTCTGGAGATAGAAATCCTAGGAAAGAAGTCAGGAACCATAGATGCAAGCATCACCAACAGAATGCAAAAGATAGAAGAGAGAATCTCAGGGACAGAAAACATTGACACAACAGTCAAAGAACACACGAAATGCAAAAAGTTCCTAACCCAAAACATCCAGGAAATCCAGGACACAATGAGAAGACCAAAACTGAGGACAATAGGTATAGAAGAGTCTAAAAATTTCCAACTTAAAGGGCCAGTGACTATCTTCAACAAAATTATAGAAGAAACTTCCCTAACCTAAAGAGATGAGCATGAACATAAAAGAAGGCTATAGAACTCCAAATAGAATGGACCAGAAAAGAAATTCCTCCTTCCACATAATAGTCAGAACACCAACTGCACAAAACAAAGAAAGAAAATTAAAAGTAGTGAGGGAAAAATGTCAAGTAATATATACAGGCAGACCTATCAGAATTACACCAGACTTCTTGCCAGAGACTATAAAAGCCAGAAGATCCTGGATTGATGTCATACAAGCCATAAGAGAACACAAATGCCAGCCCAGGCTACTATACCCAGCAATACTCTCAATTACCACAGATGGAGAAACCAAAGTACTCCATGAGAAAACCAAATCTATACAATATTTTTCCACAAATCTAGCCCTTCAAAGGGTAATAAATGGAAAACTCCAACACAAAGAGGGAAACTACATCCTAGAAAAAACAAGAAAGTAATTTTCCAACAAAACTAAAAGAAGATAGCCACATGAACAGAATTTCAACTCTAACAACGAAAATAACAGGAAGCAATAATTACTTTTCCTAAATATCTATTAATATCAATGGACTTATATCCCCAATAAAAAGACATAGACTATCACACTGGATATGTAAACAAGACCCAACATTTTGTTGCATACAGGAAACCTACCTCAGTGACAAAGACAGACACTACCTCAGAATAAAAGGCTGGAACACAATTTTCCAAACAAATGGTCCCAAGAAAAAACTGGAGTAACCATTCTAATATCGAATAAAATCGAATTTCATCTTAAAGTGTTCAAAAAAGACAAGGAGGGACACTTCCTATTCATCAAAGGCATGATTTACCAAGATGAACTCTCAATTCTGGACCTCTATGCTACAAATGCAAGGGCATTTACATTCATAAAAGAAACTTTACTAAAGCTCAAAGCACACATTGCACCACACACAATAATAGTGGGACATTACAACACACAACTCTCTGCAATGGACAGGTCATGGAAACAGAAAGTAAACAAAGGCACAGTGTGACTAAAAGAAGTTATGAAACAGATGGATTTAACAGATATCTATAGAACTTTTTATCATAAAACAAAAGGATATACCTTCTTCTCTGCACCTCATGGTACCTTCTCCAAAATTGACTATATAATTGGTCACAAATCAGGCCTCAACAGATACAAGAAGATTGAAATAATTCCTTGTATCCTATCAGATCACCATGGACTAAGGCTGATCCTTAATAACAACATATACAATAGAAAGCCCACATACACATGGAAGCTTAACAACACTCTATTCAAATGATAGCTTGGTCAAGGAAGAAATACAGAGAGAAATTAAAGACTTTTTAGAGTTCAATGAAAATGAAGCCACAACATACCCAAACTTATGGGACACAATGAAAGCATTCCTAAGAGGAAAACTAATAGCTTTAAATGCCTCCATAAGAAACTGAAGAAAGTATAAACCACCAATTTGACAGTACATCTGAAAGCTCTAGAACAAAAAGAAGCAAGTTCACCCAAGAAGAGTCGAAGGCAGGAAATGATCAAACTCTGGGCTGAAATCAACCAAGTAGAAATAAAAAGAACTATACAAAGAATCAACCAAACCAGGAGCTGGTTCTTTGAGAAAATCAACAACATGGATAAACCCGTAGCAAGACTAACTAGAGGGCACAGAGACAGTATTCTAATTAAGAAAATCAGAAATGAAAAGGGTGACATAACAACAGACACAGAGGAAATCCAAAAAATCATGAGATCCTACTACAAAAGCCTATCCTCAACAAAACTGGAAAACCTGGATGAAATGGACAATTTTCTAGACCGATAGTAGGTACCAAACTTAAATCAAGATCACATACACAACCTAAACAGTACAATATTTTCTAATGAAGTAGAAACAGTCATTAATAG
>JADRCD010205692.1:45313-61032 GCA_019843815.1 Montemys delectorum | reverse complement strand
TCTCTCTCTCTCTCTCTCTCTCTCTCTCTCTCTCTCTCTCTCTCTCTTTCTCTCCCTCCTTTCTATGTTTCTCTGTCTATCTCTGTTTCTGCCCATCCCTTTGCCTCTCCTCTCTGTGTGTTTCTCTGTCTCTTTAAGAAACTTTGGATTTCATGAATCAAGAATCACAAGACTTTAAAAGATGGAGGAGCTAGGAAATGAGAGAAGTATTTTCTGATGGCTGAAAGACTCTACACAGGAAGACTATTTTGGCAAATACATTCTTTCCTGAATTCGGGAGCAGGCAAACAAAAGTAATGCCTTGAAGGGTTTTTTCCTTGTAAAAATGTTAAGTTGCTCCAGGCCAGACTAAACTAAGGAAGAGAAGTGACCCGTGTCAAGGTAGAGTCCACCAGGAGCTTGGTAGAGACGCCCACAGGAAAGGGTCTGCATTGGCACTCCAAGCAGCTGTGACTAACATCCAGTCCTGACACCTGAGGGTGAAGTCCCTCTTGGATTCTCTTTAGTTACACCCCAGGAGAGTTTCTATGTGTGTTACATGCTACAATTATAATACTTTGCATGTTCTGTGCTAAATAAAATGTTATTAAAATAAGTTTCATCTGTCCCTTGTTGCTATTAAAAATGTGACTGAGTTCTGCTGTGGAGAAATCAGGCCAGCTTGGGTTACTAGTATCAGAACAAGGATAAGGAAAACCACAACCTGAGGCCCAAAGTGACTTTCAGAACAAGGAATCTCATGGATAGGATAGCAACGTATGGACAAAGAGGATAATCAGGCAGGCCCTGCGACTTGGAAATTTGGGTGAGAGAAGCTGGAAAGGTGACACTTTTGGTGGTGGAGCAAATTGGAGAAGTCCTACAATTGTACTTTGAGAATTAAGGTATAGATGGCCTTATCTATAATGGTGTGTAGTGGTGCACCTTCCTAGAAACATGGTTTATTGCCTGGGTGCTTCTTGTCTGAGATTTAAGGTTTGGAAAGTGAGTCCTGGTTTGAAGAAATAGATCGTTGAGACATCAAAGGTTACCCTTGGTCCCTTTCCTTCCCCTCCCTCCTCCTGTATCACATCAGTCATGAGGTGAAGAACCTTCCCCCTCAACAGGCTTCTACTGTCATGATCCCTGCCAGCAATCCTGGAGCTAATCAACCACTGGCTAAGGTGCTGGTTTGAACAAAATGTCCCTAGTAGTCTCAAGTGTGTGCAACTTGTTTCCCAACAGATTTCTGTATCTGTCTTCCAATAAGAGTCCATGGATAGCATCTTCCAAAGACTACATAAAAACATTAGCATTAAATATATTTTTCTCTGGGAAATAATACTATGTTTTTTTAAGTTTTTCTTTTAATCCAATGTCCCCACTGCAACCCCAAATCCAGGATCAGTCTCATGTATCAATAGAAGAGGTCACTTTATTTCCTCCTCCTTTGCAAAGCACATTACTAACCTCACTTTGCCTTCTACAGGATTAAAATTAAGGTGTTTGGCCTTCAGCCAAAGTCTAGCCCTCATAGCCCTATAGACGCGCTTCACAGTCACATTTAGAATTTGTGTTAGAAGGCCATTGATTTAACCCTAGGTCCTCAGCATAATCTTTTTTCCCTTAAATTCCCTCAGCATAATCTTTAGTGCAACTTTAAAAAATAATTATTGTTTTAGGATCTTATTGCTATGTAAAGATACCATGACCATAGCAACTCTTACAAGGAAAATATTTAATTGGTGCTGGCTTATAGGTTCAGAAGTATAGTCCATTATCGTCATGGAAGGAAACATGGCAGCACACAGGTGGACTTGGTGCTGGAGAAGGAACCAACAATTCTCCATCCAGATCAGCAAGCAGCAAGGAATGACCTGCCCTGACTTGAACTGCTGAAAGCAAAGGCCATTCCGAGTGATATACTTCCTCCAACAAGGCCACACCTCCAATACTGTCACTCTCTGTGAGTTTATCAGGACCATTTTCATTCAAAACACTCCACAGATCTTCATAAATACCACAGATTTCCTTTTGGACTCCAATATCCTTTATTGATTGGGACATAGAAAGGTTGTTAAGTGATGACTTGGGAATACAGAACTCCAACGAGAACTTCCAGATAGTCTTTGAAATGCTTATACAATTCTGTGTAGTAACCCAAATTTAAGCAAACAGTATTATGACTTTTACCTATGAAAATTGTGCATATTTAGATAGCTGCTGAACTGTAATGCAGAGATTCAAAATGCACATCTTTGGACTCTCAATACTTTGCTCCTTACCTGTACATAACCCAGCAAACACAGAGCCAGGGGTCCTTTCCCTGAAAACAGTTTGTGACCCTCTGGTTCGTGCAAACATCAGGAGCTGATGAGAACCTGACTCACTTCCAAGAAAGCTTTTAAAGAGGTCTCCTCTAAGGAGTTCTCTTTTCCTAAGACTAAGGTAAACAGCTCTCTCCCTTTCTACCATCCCAATGACTAACTAGTAGACTCTAAATGGAGAGTTAAAGCACAAAAAAAATACACAGAAGTAAAAGTTAAAGAGAAAGGGTAAATAAGGTCTCTATGTACGAATTCCCGATTGTAGTCTGTTCTCTCTTCAGTCATGGCAACCCTAAAATTTAATGTGCTTACGGTCTCACAACTCCATTTGGCTCCCAATAACAGACTATGGATGGCATCTATGAACTCTTTTTACCATATGAAAACATTAACATTAGGTAAGAGACAGAGAGAGAAAGAAAGAGAGAAATGGGAAGAAGGAACAGGAGGGGTGGGAGAGAAGAGGATAAATTAACTAATTCTTCTCTAATTGTATTCACTCCTACTCCGTCTTTGGTTCTGAAGGTAACTGGGCAATGGCATCTCCCAACAAGAAATCCACTCCTTAATATCCCCTTGTTACATGTTTATCTAACTTCCAGCTTTGTTGTGGCATACAGCATTCCATATCTTTATCAATGCAGACCAATCCTTCAGGGCTCTCCTTGCCTCTTCTCAGTCATGTCTCTGCTCCATGGTCTCTTCTGGGCTCCGAGAGAACCAGTTTTTTGCTTGGATGGTTTCTTCAGCTGCCTCAAGAAAAGGTGCTTGATTGTGATTTATGCTAAAAGGCAAAAGGGATCTGAAACAGGGAGTTAACTTAGGACTGAAAAAATACATTTTGAAGACTGTGAAGCGGATGTTCAAATACTGATTTACGACCCCTGCTGCACAGGTGCTCTGAGTATATTATGTACTGGGCGAACCTCAGTTCCTCGCTTGTGAAAATGGAGAAAATATTTGTCTTTCTTGTTGCTACAAGATCAAATTATACATGGAAGATGAATCCACCCTGTATTAGATTCTGAACATTTTAAGAGTGAGCACTTACTGAGAAGTGTACTTTCCAAATCTTAGTTTCTTCCTTTCATAGCCATTTTTCACTTCATATCACCTCTCACTGACAGGTTTTTTAAACTTCTTTCAGGAAAGCTCTGTATTTTATATATCTTTGCATTTTCCTTAACGTTGGACAATAATTTGCATAAAGTAAATGACCCATAGCATTTATTAAAATATAAAAGGAACCCACATGTCATGCGCTCAATGCAGGGCTGGTCTAAATATTCAGCTACATGCCGACCCTTCACAGAGTAGACGCTTCTGGTCCTTCTGTGACAGGCACATCACCTGAACCACAATGATGGACACACAATATTTCAGCGTCATAGAACACAACCGTTGAGTCCAGGGTCGGGACCAGTGGGGTGGGCAGAACACAGAACACAGCCAGAAGGTATTGGCCATATTCAATCTTCTCTTTGTCGGCTTCTACCCAATGGAGGGGGAGGGGCAACAACAGGAAAGTGGTGGGGGGGGAGGGCAACAACAGGAAAGTGGTTTGTAGAGCAGAAAACCATGCATCGGATCAGGGGAGGAAGCTTTTAAAACATGCTAAGTTATTTTATTCGGTACTTAGCTGGGAGAAAGAAAACAACTACTTTTGAACATACATCTTCCAAGGGAGATATTTTGAATTAGAAGCACTTCCTTTGTAACAAAGTCTGGGTAAAAACTTTACTGCAGAAGAGGCCGGGCCGTCTGTCTTTAAAGGTCAAAGCAAGGATAGTATTTCTAAAATGTATATCAAGCAGATTGTCCGGGACCTAAATGAAATCACCAGATTTTAATGTAAAATTTTATCAGCATGGACATTCATAAACATGAAAGTGCTTTTTACTAGGAGAATAATCAAGGAAGTTATATGTTATCCAAGCAGAAAGAATATGTGTACCTTTTAATTGCCAATGAAACAGACTTCGTTATCAACATTGTGAGTTTCTCTTCGTTTCTCCTCTCTCTCTCTCCTCTCTCTCTCTCTCTCTCTCTCTCTCTCTCTCTCTCTCTCTCTCTCTCTCTCTCTCTTTTATTTTCGTTGTTGAAAGAGTCATACATATGACCTCTTCTTGTCCTCCTGGTGGTTCTGAAAAAGATCAGTGGCTATAATACCATGCAAAGTCCCCCCACTGAAGAAAGGTTGTGTGTGTGTGTGTGTGTGTGTGTGTGTGTGTGTGTGTGTGTGTGTTAGAGAGAGGGGGAGGGACAGAGAGGAAGAGAGAGGGAGAGAGAGCCCGCTAAATGCAATATGGATACAGTGCGGACACGGAGGTCAGAGGACTCAGTTGTCTCCTGCCACATAGGTCCCACGGATTGAGCTCAGGTCACAAGACTTGCACAGAAGCTCTTTCACCTGTTGAATCATCTGACTGGCCCCGAAGACAAATCTTACAGATAAACGGGCCTGCTGGAGAGCCAGCCACGCACCATTCTGCAGGAAACCTCCCCACCTGTGCCTGGCACACCGAGGAAAGCCTATGCTTTGTGAGCGACCTCCCTTAAGTCTGATCCGAAAGTGCTCTCTTCCTGATTTTATCAATAAGCTCACTATGTGACTTTAAAAATTTCCACTGCTCTAGGAAAACTTGTTTCCTTTTATGCCCAGATTTAGCAGGTTTTTCAAAGCCCTTCTTATTAAGAAAAGTTGTGGCTGGAAAAATGGATAAGTAGTTACAACTATTCCAGGAAGCTATAAATAATCTAGTTCAAGGCAGTTAAGAAATTAGCCTGCGCTTTATTGTCTCTCAGGGCCCACCTCCAAGCGGGTGCTGCCCTCCCAAAGTGAAGTGGATGGTCCTAAATGATCATAGGTGGGTTTTAAAAAATAAACACAAAATTAGTTTCACACCTACTTAGACAGCTTAGAATTTTAATGTGTGAAGTATGCCAGGGCTCTGTAGTGAAATAAAGCTTTGCATTCAAACTGATGTCAGCCAATCAGAGCGCCATAGAGAGCACGGCCCATTTCGTAATTAAGGAGACCTCCTCCAAGTTCTAGATTTTACTCGTTGGTGGAATAAAGCATTACCTGAGCCACTTTCGCCATTTATTCACAGGAACCTTGTTTTCAAAATGTGTTAAAGTAGCATGAAGGCCCCAATTTATGCCCACCAAATCCAGGAAATTTGCCGTTGATACTCGGGACTATTTGTGTCTTGTTCTGAGGCAAACATGCTATGTAAAACATGCTCTGTTCAGGGATAACACTGAGGAAAGAGACTGGCCAGTTTTCCAGCACGGGTGATGTTTTCCCTTTCAATAATGTACGTTCTCATAGGTTCCTGTTTCTGCTACTGCTTTTTCGTCCACACCATTTTTCATCGTTAGCGATGCCATTTTCCCCACCACCTATGGTAGGTCAGGATGGACGGATCCTGGCTTCCCTGGGGATGAGAACACTTCCGGGGCTCACACCGTAGAGTAGAGAGACAGTTGAAAGCATTCCTTTGCCTTCCTCCGCTATCCAATGTTGAAGAAAGTTTCTTTCTGAAAATAAGATCAAAATATTTGGAATACAGTCTATGAGACTGAAATTCATGTTTCCCCAGGATGAAATGACCAACCTACTTTTCAACTACTGCTCACAGCCTGCCTGCTTCAGCAGGCTCTCACTCCTTGCTCCATTGGTACACCAGTCTCCACAAGCAGAAGAAAGATTTTTGTGAGGGAAGAACCAAGTCTGCCAGGCTTCCTCCACTTCTGAAACCCTGTGGATTTGTGACCTCCCAAGTACACAATGATTTTCCAGCTCTGAGTCACCAGAACAACCTTCAGTTTCATGTTTGCTAATTAACACACAGTGACTCATATTAGTTCAAATCCAAGCTTCATCAAAGGCTACATCTGAGATCCAGAGCAGGATACTACATCTCTAAGTTTCAGTTTCTTCGCCTAAAGATTGTAGATCCTAGTGGGATATAGCAGTCATTGCAAAACCTTCTCAAGTCTGTCACAAAGGAACACATTACGAGGATCACTATGATATCTGGTGTGTGTGTGTGTATGTGTGTATGTAAGTGTGTAAGAGAAAGAGAGAGAGATGTCTGAGCATGGGCGTATGCGTACCATGGTGCACATGTAGAAATCAGAGAATATCTATGAGGAGTCGGTTCTCTCTCTCTCTCTCTCTCTCTCTCTCTCTCTCTCTCTCTCTCTTTCTCTCTCTCTCAAGATTTATTTACTTATTAGATATGAGTACACAGTAGATGTCTTGAGACACACCAGAAGAGGGCATCAGATCTCATTGCAGATGGTTATTAGCCACTAGGTGGTTGCTGGGATTTGAACTCAGAACCTCTGGAAGAGCAGTCAGTGCTCTTAACCGCTGAGCCACCTCTCCAGCCTGTCAGTTGTCTCTTTAAACCTGGATGGATTCTGATGATTGAACTTGGGAGATCAGGTGGAAAGTGCCTTTATCCACTGACTACCTCACCAGCCCAGTAGTAGGCATGCCTAGCTAACTTTTGTTCTCTGAAGTTCTCTCCTTCTAAATCATAATCCTGAGCTACGTGAGGTTGAGAATGATGGATATGTTTTCATACATGCCTTATATTAATTATTACAGTGTTGTAGAAATAGTGGGAATTCAACAATATTTTCATCACATGAATTTCACCTCTTTTTATCTACTGTTTTCAGTCATTAAACATTCTGTATCTAGCTTTCCTAGGAAGATGTGAGTTTCCTATGAAGATTTGAGTCTGCCAATTAAACTCTTGAGACTGTGTGAAGATGATCCAGGGCAATGTTGTAGATTATATACAATTCGACTGCTGTGTCCATGACTTTAGACTAGCCTGAAGGTAACCGTCAATAGGCCTTGACCTTAGAGTGTCCAAGAGCAAACAGACTGACCTGGGATGAAGCTGAAGTCAGATTTCTGGGAAGCCCCACATGTTCCTCCATTATGCTTAGCATGACAACACATGGGAGTACATTTAAAAGAGAAAAGGAGAAATGGATAAAGACTGGGAAGATGAAAATATGGGAAGGAAGGACAAAGAAAAGAAAAGGTTAAGGGAAAAAGCAAAAAGTGAGAGCAAGGGGAGATGGGAGAGATTGGCAGGGACAGAGAAAAGGAGCTGCTTTTGAGGGAAGAGCAAGGAGATCACTGGGAAGAGCTTACTGTGGCGAGGATCCATACAAAGAAACTTGACCCCATCTCCACAGCTACCCTGGACCTGGAGGAGAACAGCAGCAGGATGCTGGGGGTGGCTTAAGGTGGGTTCCACCCAACAGCTAAAATGTGCTTGCTGACATTCTTTTGTTATTGTTCTTATTTGATGGCGATTCCTGTTGTAGAACAGAATATGGGTTCCCAGGACCATAGAACACATTGGATCACTTTTGCCAGTCTGACCTCTCTTCAGAGGCCTCACCCCAATTCTGAGGAGAATGTATGTGAAGCACATGTCGCTTACAGACCTTTCTTTCCCACCGGGTGCTTCTTTTTCTGTCTGCTCACCAGACAGTTCTAAGGTTATAAGAAGTCTTAAAGGTCCTGAAGAAAAACAAGAGGTATATGTCTAAAACTCCAAGTTTCTCAGAGTTAAACAGGGCTGTAGTAAATTTCTGGCTGAGCTTCCAGAAGAACCATTATTACTTCATAAGGACCATTCAGCAGGCTACACTGACATCTGGGATGCTGAACAGCTTGCCTTTGGGTTGACTTACAAGTACAGTGCTCTCATGTAAACCATGGCCCCACTGGGGAAACCAATCAGACACCCAGCTTAAAACTCGGCAAGTCATATGAATGGCCTTCTGTGAAGTTGAGGTAACGGGCGGATTTTAGAAATTATCCAACCTTTCAGGCAGAGCTGGGTATGCAGAATTTGATTAACACACCAATGTCCAGTTCCACCTAAACATTTTCGGATAACATGTAACTTTGCTTCTACATAGGGAATACATCCAGTGGCAACAGGAATTTTCAGTGAAAGTCGAAATAAGTTCTGCATGGGAAATGCTATAAGATACAGTGCACACAGTAAAGAGCTGCTGGGATATCATGAGGGTGGGACAGTTTTGCTTTGTTTTCTTTTGAGTTTTGGGGGTTTTGTTTTGTTTTGTTTTGTTTTCCTTTTAGAAAGTCTAACTGGAAATGTAATCAGCAAGCTGAGCGCTAACCACTGTCCTAACAGGAGCTCAGATGTACTGGAATGTCTCAGCTCCCACAAGGGAAGAAATCATTTCCTGTGAATTTGAAGTCATACAGGTTACTGAAACAGTACCATTTCCTCTTGCTGAGCAACATCTATGACTATCTCTTCAAGGACTGAGTTCCTCTGCCGCGCAGCCATGGACATCGCTCGCAAGTTTCCATAGAGGCAGAAAGGAGGAGAGTCTTGGGTCTGGGGCCTGGGCCAAGGAACATTTCACTCTTGCAAAACATACTACCCTCTAGAATTCTAGTGTTGTGTGAAAACAGATACTTGAATTTTTAAGGCGGTCTCTTGTGAAACATCATAATTTAAGTTATGCCCTATCAGAAGATGGGAAACCAGAAATGTACAAGGATTAGAAAAGGTGCCACTGACATAAACCTTCCCGTTTGTTTTAATTGCAGGACTATGGAATTGGGTCATCCTGAAATCAGGACTATGTGATTGTAGATTTATCCCAGTCATTACATTTTCCACCTGAACAGAAGGTTCACGGGTGATGCTTCAGCCATCTGACTGATGACCATCTCTCTCAGGATCACCTCTTGCCTGTAGCTACTACCTATGACTATCCTAGGGTCGCCAAAGTGGAAACCAATGTGTCTGCCACTCCCTGCAACCGAACTGGTGCTTCTTGCCTCTCAGTCATCCTGCAGAGGCTGTGTAGCAGTCAGTCACTGCAGTGTGGGGTTTCTATGACACAAACCAGAAAGAGCCAGAGGAGAATATGTGGCAAAGAAATGACTGTTCCACTCAATCTCAAAGATTAATGATCTGTTACATCTGTAAAGCTAACAGAATCAAGGAGCACCAGTACGTCTATGTCCATGTGTGCATGTATACTAACGTGGAGTACCATGTACTCAAAATAGTAAAAGCTATGAGACAAATTATTTCCTTACTCTCTAGGAAGCCCAGCACTTAGAAGGCAGAAGCAGGAGAATCACTGTTAATATCAGGCCAGCTGGCTCTACAGAGTGAGTTCCAGGCCAGTTAGAATTGTAACCATGTCTCAAAAACAAATTTCCACTACTCAAAGATAAAAGCAGTTAACACTGCAGATGCTTTCAATATTCCCTTCAGGTAAGAAGGAATATTTCCTTGATATTGCTTCCTCATAATGGAAGCAGCGCATTTAAGCAATATGTTTATTTTGACAGCAATTTGTGATTATTCCATAATGGTCTTCAATACTACTTGTAAGGAAATTAATTTTTAAGTTATTTCACTCAATATTTTTCTTTATGATTGTGCTATTGCACACTATTCTATTATCTTACTGTATGGATACACTTTTATGAAGACTTTCACTTTATGCCACTGTCAATAACTCTTACTTATTTTGTGTGCGTGTGTGTGTGTGTGTGTGTGTGTGTGTGTGTGTATACATCTTGAAGGCAGACTAATTTCTTGCCTTCTATCTTTCTCAGCCTGGACCTCTCTTATTTCTGATGTTGTACTGTGTGCTCCACAAATTTCTGGGCAATTTTTCTGCATCTGCCTCTCGTCTTAGAAGTGCTAGAATCACAAGTGCTCACCACATCTGCTTTTTAAATGGGCTCTGGGAATCAGACTCAGGCCCTCAGTTTTATGAAGCTGGCTCCTTTACCTACTGATCTGTCTCCCTGACACTATTGTCAGCAACTCCAAAGCATAAACCTATGTCTAAAATTTTCTTATTCAATCAGAATATCTTTAAGGGAAAGTAGTGGGTCTCAGGCATCATCTACCCCACGCTCACAACTCTGTATCATTCGTCTCTGGCTGCTCTTAGTGCTGAGTATTTTCTATTTCACTCTCCTGTCATTCTTCTGTGGTCCAAGGGATGGAGATCCTCGTGGTTGGGTTCAGCTGCCAAGGAATAACAACAACCAAGGGATGGGGTGTGAAGAGTAGTGATGTTGGGGCACATATTCCTTTGTCATGGAGGCTTGCATCCCTCCAGTGTGTATTCCAGGCGCTGTCAGAACACCTTCAGGCATCTCTTCTTCCGTTCTGTCCATAGTTTCTAGAGATGGCTTCCTACTATTATAAAGCATTCTTGGCATAGTGACAGGACCCATTGCTAGGTAGTAACAGGGTAGCATGCTGTCTATCATACATAGTTTCTCTACTCGCGGTCAAACTTTTACAAGTATTCTGCTCATTAATTGCTCGTTGTTCTCCCAGATGACCCAAGTTGTATCCTCAGTACTCATACCAGGCAGCTCACGACTGCCTGCAACTCCAGCCCCACGGGATCTAATGGCATCTCTGCCACCTGCACACACATGCACATCCCATCAGTGTGCAGCATTGCTGGCTGAGTGACTGGTACAGCCATAAACCTCACATGAGCTGTCATTACTTACTGTCCACACTTTCTTTTCAGTCTTAGAAAACTCTCTCTGTGTCACTTCAGTCCTGTGTTATGAGACAACAATATACCCATTAAATCGGAAGCTCAGACTTCAAGATTCACTTACCTTGGCCTCTCAGTAGCGACTGATCCAGTGAATGAATGGCTCCTTTCCCCGGAAACACTTGGATCTCACTTTCCTTTGTAGAAGCTTTGTTTCTCCCAGCCCACCTCTGCTGGCCTCCCCTACAGCACTCCAGCTGTCAGAACCCCAGCTTGCAGCCTCTTCTTTCTCTTATGGACACTTAATCATGATTTGGTTTTGGTCAATTGCTTTAACATCATCTCTAAGAGATGGGTAATATTTCTATCTTTGCATCCCGACTCATTTTCAAATTTATTCATTTAATTTGTATAGTTCCCTTAAGCTAGAGTAATAAACCCGACTTCTTAGTCAATGCTTTACTCCTGGTTCTCTCTTAAACCTATGAACATATAAATAGAAAGTGTATTGACTTGGCTTTCCAAGTCAAAAATTTGGAGCCTTCTTTCTTCCTCCCACACTATATAACACAATTATCTGTGAATTCTGAGGACTGCATCAGTGTACTGTTCAGAAATCGTTTTCAATACTTCTGGTTGTCATTTCTTCCCTGAGGTGAGGGCGGGGGAACAAATGCTTCTGAATCAGTCTTAATATTTTCACTTTTTTGCCTCTTCTTCTGCAGGACTTTTCTTCTTAGACAAGTTAGATTATGCTGCCCATTTCTTCAACAGGTTCCTGGCTTCAAGTCTCATTACAAATAATGCCAGTCTATCCCATGACCAACAAGCGCCCATGTTCTCATCTCTGGCTACCCCTCTCTCGTCGTCTATCCCATGGCCAACAAGCACCCATATTCTATCTCTGGCTGCCCCTCTCTTCTCTCACAGACTCCTTGCTGGTGCTTATGCTCACTAAGGAGCAAGCATCCTCTCTCTTCTCCTTGGAATTGTTGTAAGTTTGGTCTGTTCTTCTTGGAATGTGTCTGGAATGTTCTGCTAGGTACCACGGTGATTGTCTGTGGTAATAGTTAACTCTTTCCTTACGTATTATGAGAAAAGAGGGGCTTTCTCTAAAGACCTTGTCTTAAAAACCCAAACCAGTCCTGCCTGCCACTCACTCAATCTTTTCCTGTTTTTTATAGCTGTCATCACCACCTGATATATTTTATGTACGTTTTCTACATTTTTATAGCTTTTTCCAGGTCCTAAAATTGAGCTCATTGAGGGCAGAGATATTCTGGTTTGTTGCTAAATCCTCAGCACTTGAAAACCCTGACTGATGCAATAGTAGGCAGCAGAGAAATACACAAAGGAATTAAAAGATGTGCATGTCCTCATTTCCTTTTAAATAGTAAATGTATAAATTTTAAAACATATTGTCTTAGTCAGGGTTTTTATTCCTGCACAAACATCATGACCATGAAGCAAGTTGGGGAGGAAAGGGTTTATTTGGCTTACACTTCCACATGGCTGTTGATCACCAAAGGAAGTCAGGACTGGAACTCAAGCAGGTCAGGAAGCAGGAGCTGATGCAGAGGCCATGGAGAGATGTTCCTCACTGGCTTGCTTCTCCTGGCTTGCTCAGCCTGCTCTCTTATAGAACCCAAGACTTCCAGCCCAGGGATGGCACCACCCACAAGGGGCCCTACCCCCTTGATCACTAATTGAGAAAATGCCCCACAGCTGGATCTCATGGAGGCATTTCCCCAACTGAAGCTAACTTCTCTGTGATAACTCCAGCCTGTGTCAAGTTGACACACAAAACTAGCCAGTACACATATATAACTTAAAATATATTAGTTAATGTAACTTCAGTGATTCTCTCAAGATCTTCAGAAATTAGCATGTGATCAATCCTGTTTCATTCTTCACAGTACTTCCCCTCATGAGCTCCTGCTGTATAATTTTATAGCAGGTCCCAGAAGTCATTTCATCTATAAATGATATGTATATCGGTAATTATCCACCAAACTTTGATATAAACTACATTAACTTGGTATTAAAATGTCCATTTTCTTCCATTTTCCTCCAATAAGTAAAAATGATCATACAAAAATAATCTTTGCCAGGTTTTTTGGTTTTTGGTTTTTTGGTTTTTTGGTGAAAAATTACACAATGCTTTCAACTTGAAAGTATCTAGAGGTTTGGCTCCATCTGAAAAGAAAGTTCTTGAGACCTGGGATGTTTTCCTTTTTGGTGCTAGATGTCTCACAATTCCAAGAAACTAATAGATAAGAATGTACTAAATTTTATTCTGCTTTTTCCTTGAAAAGTTATTGACAAAATTATGCATATTAACCTGGGAGATCTGAGCTTCATCTTAATCATCGCAGCACACCACTATAGGGAATATGAACAACCATCAAGACAGTCTACCCTTTCCTGCCCTTCTGTTCAATTGGATGAAGAGAGGCAGTAGAGTGCACAGAGAAATGGTGAAGGGAAAACAAGTTGTGTGTCCCCTTTGGCAGTATGCCACAACAGATACCCATATATAACAAATAGAAAACCTTATATATTAAAACAAAAACAAAAGAACAAAACAAACAAACAACAAAGTTCTAGAGGTTTAGCTCCATCTTAAATCACCCTTCAATTCTGAAAACAGAAAAGCTGTTCAGGTGCCCCCGGGGCCTCTTGTCTGTAGGAGTGGAGACAGACTCCATCCTGACAGGACTGGGTGAGTCTGTTCACAGAAAGCTCAGGTTGGTAAGTCTGGCAGCCACGCAGAACATCTCTGTGACTCTTCCTGTGACTCCCTTAGACCTCAGCATACTAAGCATCAAGCCACTTGGAGTGGGGTTGTAGAGTTAATGAGGTCCCACGTCTGCTCTGCCACAGGACTTGGCCACTTGGAGAGGCAGGATGCGCCATCACTGGGTGGGTGTTGGGCTGTAGGGAAGCCATAGGACACAGCTTTGGGGGTGAGGAAGCACAGTCTGAGGTGTAGTGACAGCCAGAGTTGGCTCGGGGACCCTCAAGGAGGCTGAGCCATGTGGTTCTCAGGCTCTTGGGAACTCAGCCGCTGATGCCTTGGAAGAGTTGAGACTAGAGTGTGGGCCCTCAGGCTGGATCTAGTCTGGGCCTAGGAGGAAAGGGAGGGGAGCTCCAGCTGGTCCCGAAGGGAGAGTTCTTGGTTTGTTGGTGGCTGGTTTGAACTTGGTCTTGGTGGTGGTTTTGGCTGGGCTGGGGGAGGCCTTCTACAGGAGATTAGATGTAGATTAGATGGAGGTTCTTGAGGAGAACCTTCTCCATGCTCCCCACAGCAGATCCTGATGAAAAGAGGCAGTCTATGGTTTTAAGGTAGTCATGGTGGAGAGTGGATGACTAAAACCATACCCCACTTCTTAGGGAAGGCCTAAGGTTAAATACCTTTTGCAGGGAGGAGTGTCTGGGGAAGGAGAGTTTATTAGCTAAGCCTCTACTAGGCCTTTAGGGATTTCATTAAAATGGAGATCTGTATTGAGTCTATGTGATCATCATAGGTCATGTCCTCTACCTAGGGCTGTGGCCTCATGCCAAGAGCCTGGTTCCCTGGGAATCAGGCAAAACACCTACCATCCCTTTAGGGTCACAGGGGTTTCTAACCTTAGCTCAACCAGGAACCAGGCTGCCTTTCATGGTCCTACATGGAGTGGGAAGGTGTTTGGGGAAGGACATATGTTGACAAATTGAAATCCCTGCAATTGATGTTGATGTCTTGCCTTAGAAAGAAACCCATTAACAAAACCAGAAAGGTGGCAGGATGAAGGAGGACAAATGGAGACAGAAAAGAAGGAAGAGAATAAAGAGGAAGGGAGGGAGGGAGGGAGGGAGGGAAGGAAGGAAGGAAGGAAGGAAGGAAGGAAGGAAGGAAGGAAGGAAGGAAAGAAGGATGGAAGGAAGGACAGACAAATACATGTACTGGAAGCTCAACTCTGACTTTTTAAATGGTAAATCTGACACCAGGCGCATCTGTAATACATGAAAAGAAGACTGAATTCAAGCAGAAGCTGAGAACTTTTTCTCTTTGCTTTTCCTCTGCCTTCTTCAAGCAGGGAGCTTGGAAAGTCATAGTCACCTCCATTTCTTCCCTCCTAGGAATCTGATAGCCAACTTTCCAATAACTCTACAATTAAAAAAAAAAAAATCAAGAACCCACTTCTTTGTTATATGCTTGAGATTTATTTGACTAGATTTGAGGATAGAAGTAGATTTCTTCTCTTCCCTGAAGTACATGGCAAGTCAGTAAAATCCAAATGCTGGGTGACTAGATAGATGCTCAGCAT
The DNA here is from genome assembly GCA_019843815.1 of Montemys delectorum. Classification (NCBI taxonomy): domain Eukaryota; kingdom Metazoa; phylum Chordata; class Mammalia; order Rodentia; family Muridae; genus Montemys; species Montemys delectorum. The sequence continues at coordinate 45,854 of JADRCD010205692.1, read as the reverse complement.
ACTCTAAATGTAACCCCTGTGAGCCAGTGCAAATGTTCAGTGTAGATGAAGGGAGAAAGTCAAGGCCTGAGGGAAGGAGGCCTTCTTTGGATGCCCCTCTATGCTATCTTAGAGGGTCCCCTGTGTTTCTAGACTTCCATCTGTGGCTCTTCCCTTCTACAGTCTTGAGAGACAGATCCAAAGAGACTCCTACTCAATCCAGAGTCCCCAACAATGGTTTAGGAACAGCTGCCATCTACGGTTTATAAACCAGCCTCCTGGGGTGCCTGTCTAGAAGACTCCAGGCATATCACTCTAAATACTAGCCAAAAGGAAGTATTGTTGGCCCTTGTTTCAGCAGGCTGACTTCAAGTATGAGGACTGCTGCTCCACCCACTACCTCCATTCTACTTCACTTTTCTACTGCTGTGTGTAAAACACTGACCCAAAACAACTGGAGAGGAAATGGTTTATCTTACCTTGTAGGCTACAGTCCGTCATTGAGGGGGAGTCAGGGAAGAGCTCCAGCAGGAAGAACATGGAGGAAGAGCTCAAACAGGAA
>JADRCD010205692.1:3019-45303 GCA_019843815.1 Montemys delectorum | reverse complement strand
AGAGCTCCAGCAGGAAGAACATGGAGGAAGAGCTCAAACAGGAAGAATATGGAGGAAGAGCCCCAGCAGGAAGAACATGGAGGAAGAGCTCCAGCAGGAAGAATATGGAGGAAGAGCTCCAGCAGGAAGAACATGGAGGAAGAGCCCCAGCAGGAAGAACATGGAGGAAGAACAAAAGTGATGTTGCTTACTTGTGCCAGATTTATCAGCCACAAACAAAACCAAAGTTCACTTTCCCTCTTCCCACATGACCCTAGCTTGTGTTGAGTAGACAAAAACAAGCACAAACTTGACTGAGAAGGAGCCAAGGTCCTGAGGCAAGAGCATGCCATCTCAATCACAACATAAATCAATAAGTCCTCGAAAGAGATGAGTGACAAGAATAGGCAAAAAGACAAAAAAATAAAAAATAAAAAAAATAAAAAAATAAAAAAAAAAGAGGAGAATATAAGGGAAAGGAAAGAGAAGCAGAGATAGGAAAGTCAAGAAATATCTTGTTTGTATCATGTGATTCTCATTGTCATTACAAAAACGAAAGATGTCAGCCAGGCATGGTACCACACACCTTTAAATCCAGAACTTTGGAGGTAAAGGCAGGCTGTTCCACAAAGTGAGTTCCAGGACAGCCAGGTCTACACAGAGAAACACTGTCTCAAAAAAGCAAAAACAAAAACAAACAAAAGAACACAAATAAAATGAAAGAAAACAAAAGACAAACACCAAAGCTGAAGACATCAACTAACACTAAGAAGGTACTCCTGGGATAGCTACTTGACAGAAATAGAAAGATTTTGGTATAAGCCTTATATGTCAGTCATGCATCTAGAAATAATTTTATTTCTTTGATTTACATAATATCATATTCTAAGTATTCTGGAGACATTTCCCACTTAAGGGATCCATGTTTGGACTGCACATAAAAACAAAAGCTCCTTTGGTGCTCAGAGCATTGTGCATATTTGTTTTATTAACAGGGTATTCCCTCTCACCAGCTAGATAAAATGACAATAAAAAGTAAATCTAGTACAAAAGTCCAAGCGGATGGTTGCATTCTTTCTCCTAAGAAGCCTGGTAGAGAAGCAATGTATTGGCTGACTGGACGGCAGCAGAGTTTTGCAAGGGTTTACATCATGCCTGTAACAAATGTCCTCTGACACGTAGGTGCTAAGATCAATATACCATCATGTAAGCAAAAGGTCTCATGAGCTCCCATCTCTAGCTGAGGACCTATTATTGGTATTTGGTGAGTTCTTGGGGAGGGAGAATCAGTCTCCTTTAAAGATGTGTCTCTGCTAGGCTGGCAACTTTCCAGAGAAGGGTCCCACGTCCGTGAGCATTGAACTCTGTGTTTATAAAAGAAAATACAAGAGGACACATGGAGTAAGAGTTGTAGGGAAAAAAGTGGGGATTAAATATGATCAAAGTACATCATAGGCATGTCTGAAATCTTATACTTTAAACAAGAATTTTGGACCTAGGATTGTGGAGTTTTCTAGAGTTATCTATTAATGTTTTGTTGTCTAGCATTATAGCCATGAATCACATGTGATCATTTGAATTTTAAGTTAATTAAAATTAAAAATTCAGATCCTTAATTACTCCAGAAATACCTCAGGTGTTCCATCTCTACATTGGCTGGTGAACTATTATAACAGACAGAGCAAGTCTTGAATATGCCTATCACAATAGAAATTTGTTGGACAGTATTGTTCTCCCATATGTTAGAAGAGGTAGAAAACACCTATATAGAGATACAGGGTAAGAGAGCATATGGGCAGAGAAAAGTAGACCCAAACGGCAAAGAGAAACAGGGATATTCACAGGCTCTTTCTTTCTCAGATATACCATGATGCTAAAATACTCACATAGTTTTGCTGTCTCTTCTTCTTCTTCTTCTTCTTCTTCTTCTTCTTCTTCTTCTTCTTCTTCTTCTTCTTCTTCTTCTTCTTCTTCTTCCTCTCCTTCCTCTTCCTCCTCTCCTCCTCCTCCTCCTTCTCCATCTCTCCTTCCTTCCTTCCATCTGTGGTTTTAAAAAAATTCTGGATGTACTGAGCAGAAGTGTTCATTTTAAGTGTCTCTGGAAGCCTGTCTAGATTCTCTAAACTGACACACAGTCTGTGGCTGCAGGTTCAGGGAGTAGGAGTGAGACTTATGTATGAGACTGGTAAGAGGTTGGTTTATTTTCTCTCTCCAGAGATGTACTAAACGAAGTGCTTTCTACGGATTTGAGCCTCCATTACCTTGAAAGAAAAAAAATGATCAGAAAAATCAAAGTCTTGTTATACAGAAACAGCCTCAGAAAGATTTGATTTTTATTTACTATCTTTTGCTAAAACTTTTTGAAAGAGAAAACCCATGTTCTCACATCTGCTGACATAAGGTTAGGACTCCCAGGCTTGCAAAGCAGGAGTTATCCTGACCTCAGGCAGGCACAAAACCTTTGATCTTCACCAGCCACTGTAGCTGCCTGAGATTATCTCCAATGCTAAACAGGGGAGAAATCGTGCCTGGAGCTATACTAGCCCCATAGCCTGCCCTGTGTAGTGAATGATCTGTTCCAGGGCTGGGCCTGCTGGGAAAAATGATTGAAGTCTATGGTGGCAGGGAGAGGAATGTGTATCTGAGAAAGAAAGGCCTTGTTACCAGTAACTGCCTGCTGTGCAAGAGATGCAGGCACCCTCACTGCCTGCTGACAGGTTGGTGCTTTTGTTAGTGGCAAAACTTCGAAATGCCAAGGCAGAGAGAATTGAAGCTAGGAGGAGGTAAGAATGAGACTGCAAGGAGGAATAAGGGGATGTGAGCTAGATTCTTACGAGGGCCATGTCAAGTATCAAACAGAACCAAGGAAGAAGGAGCGGCTGAGAAAAGACTTGACTGTATTTTCCACCTGAGCTCAAACACTGCCTAATGAGATACTAAAGTAAATATTCATTCATTCCAAAGTGACTGCCTTTGGAAATCAGACATTTTCCAAATGTCTCATTTTCCTGCTCTCTCAACACAGCAAACAGTTCTCTTATAAAAGCCTGGTGTATCCAGAAGAGTCTCCCAGGATGAAGATGCTATATGTAATTCGCATAATCAATGCTGTTTTATAGAAAACTGTGTTTCTGCCCATCATAAGTTGAAACCTCAAACAGTTGCTCAACCAAAGCTCGTTTGTTACTTAGATTTAATGTGAAGCAAGCCAATGAGGCGGTACTAACTACAGCACAACATTACGGAGTATAATACCCTTGGAACCGCTTTGATCCTGCCAGCTATCTATCTAATCCTATTGAATTCTGACAACAACTTGAATTGCTACTGCTTCCATTTCAGACATGGTACAAATGAAGACAGCTTCAGCAACTTGCTTACGGTTAGCCAAAAGCACGAAGAGATAGAATCGATGGACATATAATCTTGCTGTGACTGAAGTAAGAAATAAATAGCATTTATATACTAGAACATAGAAAATTTAATAATGTATAAAGACAGTTCAAATAGTCCATGTTGTATTTCCAGAGTTAATCCCATGGTAGAACTATGGTTCGGGGAAGTAGAAGATGTGGTTAGCACCAGCCTGTGTGATGAGAGCCATCTTTCAAAAATATGACTTCTTATAATACAGAGCTGGCTCATGGTGACCACAAAGGATGAGTTTAGGTCCCTGACCATACACACATACTTCCATCTTGCAGTTTCTGTTCCTCACCACACCCAGAGAAAGTAGCAAACCTATAAGAGAGCAGGAGCACCTGGGGGGATGTGCAGACTTCTCAAGCTTCCAGTGTTAGGGGTGGCAGGGTCTGTCAAGACGTCAAAAGAGTTTACTCAGGCTTCAAGTAGATAAAGTGATGTGTACTGTTTGCTGAACTTACAGTTCAGGAATGTAGATGGAGCCAGTTTTACTATAGAGCTTTTTTTGAAGACAAAAATTTACTTCTATGTTGTGGAACCATTCAAACATAGCATACATTTCTTATGTTTTCCTACGTTTATTTTGTTTGAGGAAAAAAAAAAAAGATGAATGTGGGAAACTTCACCCAGCATAGGAACACAGAAACACACCAACTCAAAACATCCCCTAGCTACCCTGAGTTCACTGTGTACCGCTCTTATCTCTTCCCATTCACACCCTTGTCACAGTGCTCCTTCCACTGCATTTACCAACACAGTGATTCTCTGAAGAGCAAAGGACACAAGGCAGAAGGGAGTGCACAAGTCTCTGAAGGGCAAGTCTAAACTTCATGGCACTGGAGTTTGCCCAAGTGATCTCGTCAGGCTCTGAACTGTCAGCTCTTAAAGGTAAGCCGTGGACACCCTTACAGCTTCTCCCACGTTTGCTGGATCTGTCTTTCCTATTCGTGAGTGTTTCCTGGAGGTGGGGGCAGTGTTTCTCTCTACTTGTTCAGTAGAAAGATCCTGTATGAGACTCTGAAATAAACCATAGTCCACTCTCCCAACTAGAAAGCTGATGATGAGTGGAGTGTTGCTTAAAGCTCTTCTGCACGATCCAGGCCAAAGATGCCTCATGTCCACACATGGAGACCAGTGTTCCATCACAGCATCCTTAGAGTCTTTGTACAACTAGAACAATTGATTGCATTTTCCAGAAAGTAAAACATATCAGATTTTAGGGATTATTATTTATTGTCATAATTGTATATGAAGTTCTCATTAGGTTTTTGCTTTTATTTTCTTCTTAACACCTTTACTTACTAAACAAAAAATAGTTTTGGAGTCAATTTTTAAAGATTTAATAGAGTATGTATTTTCCAAAACTTGGAGTTATTTCTTCAGATATGCACTCCTATTTGCCCATCCTCCCAGCAATAAGTAGCCCTATATAACAATATAGTAGTACTATATTGTTGGATTTTTTTTGTTAACATGTATTTGTTTTGTTTTTTTATGTGCATGGGTGTCTTTGCCTGCATGTATGTGTGCATGTGCATCAGTCTGTGCCTTGTGCCCACTGAGACAGAAAAGGACATCAGATGCTCTGGAACTAGAGTTGCAGGCAGTTGTGAGCTGGCATAAGAGTGCTGGAAATTGAAGCTGGGTCCTCTGCAAGAGAATAAGTCCTGTTAACCACTGAGCCATTTCCTCAGCCCCTCTGCTATATCCTTGAGAGTTGTCCCTGCAACTAACTGCCTGTGAAAAGATACCCCTTAGGTTGCCTCTTCAAATACTCAAAATAGAAGTTTTTATATGTCTAAAAAGTTCATTTCCCATCCTGTATCACTTTCCACGTTCATGTTACAGAGGACAGCTGTCTACTGTAGCTATGGGGGAGGGGGGAGCAGGTGTGTTAGATTAAGTCAGCATCTAACCCCGTGTCCTTCTGTCTTGGTCCAAATAAGGAAATAAAGCCTGATGTTTGGCAATCTCAGGAACAGAGTTAGAGAGCTTCAGGAAACGAGATTTGGTAGCAAGGTCGCTTGTTTCAGAAAGCATAACAAAGTTATTTCATTCTTACATGAAAGTGCCTCCATTATCGGAAACTAAAAAGGGTGATAATCCACCCAACTGAGTTAAAGTAACAATGTACTTGTTTTTTTACCCTTAATTAAATATCTAACTTGTAGACATTCAGAGACAGGGACACACACACTGTCCCCAAGAACCTTAAAATATGTGTTTTCTTTAAAAACAGAACAAAAGTAAAAAAGAAAAAGAAACATAAATGCAAGGAAGAATGCAGTCATTAAACAATGTGGTAAAGACTAGAAGAAATTAAATTTAATATAGGAGGAGGCGAGGACACAGAGAAATGTGTGTCGGAGGATTACTTTCAGAAACTTCTGGAAGGAGAAAGTAATTATAAAGACAGTACACCCAGAGAGGCAGCCCAGAAGCCCGTCTCGCTGGCTGAAGTAGTCCAGATGCAGGGTGGTGGTGGAGACAGGCAAGCAGATCACAGGCCCAATGACAGATCCAGATCTCAACCAGTTCACAGAGAACTTGGATATAAGCAAAAGCCAAAGCATTTCCTTCCCTTTTATTGGTTTCTGTTAGCATTCCCTCCTTCTCACAATCCTATTATTTTCTTCATCTTTTTTTTACATTTGATTATTTTATTTTACGTGTATGAGTGTTTTGTTGTTTTTTATTTTTTTTTTTTTTTTTTTTTTTGCCTTCATGTATATAAGTTCATCACATGCATACAGTTTCTGCAGAAGTCAGAAGAGGGCGTTGGATCAATTAGAACTGGAGTTACAGATGGTTGTGAGCTGCCTTGTTGGGGATGGGAACTGAACCCAGGTCCTCTGCAAGAGCAGTCTGTACTCTTAACCACTGAGCTGTCTCTCCAGCTCTCAGCTCTCGCTTCTACTTTCATGGACCTGCATGGGTTGGAAAAGAAGGAAGGAAGGAAGAGAGGGAGGGAGGGAGGGAGGGAGGGAAGGAGAAAGGGAGGGAGGGAGGGAGGAAAAAAATATATCCATTAGCCTGTAAACTTTTTGAGCACCCATTTACAGTTCATGGACTGAGTCCTCATACACAGTTGCCAGGCCATGTCAGATGATTGCATTCTGGAAGCCCTGCCCCACTGGCAAAGCACAGGGCATGGATCTCAGAAGATCTTCAGTTAAATGAACACTACGGGATTTACACTTGTCTTAGAGGTCCTGGATTCCTGTTGTCAGTAGTGAACTGAACCATCGGAATTCCAGAAGAGACTTTAGATTAAGTAAAGAAAATATCATTATGAAATTCATTTTGACTTGCTATGCTGGGAGATTATAATTCCTGATGCGTGCCTTGTATAAATTACAAGGTTACCCATACTCAATTAATGTCTACCTCCAACTTCACTTGTGAATTTGGATGAGAGAGTCTGGGGATTTCAAAATTCATATGACACAAGGAGATGGTGAATTATGAACACCCCATCCTATTTACTTCTTAGCTGTCACTTTCATAATTATTTTTGGTTTCATGGTCTTCAATGTCGAGGATAATTGTTGGATAATTTCCCCTTCCATCCTGGTACATTCAAAGTTCAAACTGAGTGCACACCATTCCCTCCTCCTTTAAGGAATAACAAGAATGTTCATGTCTTGTTTTAACAAGTGGATGATCTGCCCCAACTTCAGAGTCAGATCTTCACATTATAAAAAGGAGGCCTTTATGTTTAACTTTCCGCCCTGTGAGACAAGCAGGATATGTCAAGCCTCTACTTAAGTTTGTTCTTTTATCCTTATGAATCCCTCTCATGAGCTAATTTCTTTCATAGACTATATAAGCCCCTTAAAGAGCCGTACTGTTCCCCGACAAGCACACTGGCATGCAGTTAATCATTAATTTTGCATAGTCCGGTGCACAAGCTGTCTGCTGAACTGTGTGTTGCTTGAGACACTTCCTGCTGTTGGGATCCGTGCTGCTGTGTGGGAGTAAGTACTACATTTTTAGTCCTGCTGCTATCAGCAGTCCAGACAGAGGCTTAGAACCTACCTTTAACACACCCAAGTTTCAGAGTTCACGAGAAATGAGAAATACAGCAGTATTCTTATGCTAAGACAACAGCCACACCAGCAGGCTCAGCAACACATCCAGGCTGTGTGGATCCCGGAAACAGGTGCAGCTCCTGCCTGTTGTGTTGTGCGATTCCAAAAGAAAACACCCCTCGCATCTCCATCTGATCACGTTTTTATATGCAACGTGTTTTAGAAGTATGTGAAGGAATTCAGAAACACGGTCAAGTGAAATCCTAAAACGTTCAAACGGGCAATAAATATTGAACTTAACATGTGAAAGAGATTGCTTTTATTTTACAGCTGGCTAAGTACGGAAGTATAAAATCCCCCAAACCCACCCATCCCTGTCATAAATGGCAGCAAATTATATTACAGCATCCTTTGTCGGTCCTGGGTACCAGCTCTGTACTACTAGAGGAAAAAACTGCAATTCCTCTCTGCGTGGGTGGAGTAGAGTCCGATTTGAATGCGATCCTGTTCAAATAAGCTCCTCCAGCCTAGCTCTAGGGTGGTACACGAAGTCTGCAAGGAGTGAGCCTCTAAGTCCCCGGTGCAAAGGCAACACCTTCCATGACCACACTGCCAGGAAGCCTCCACAGGGAGTGCCCAATAAATGTCAATGTTGTGTAGCTATTTCAACTTCAACTTGCACGCGTTTGCTTGAAAATTAACACTGCAGTCATAGAGAAGGGGGAAAGGGACGTGTGTTGTTTCCAGACATAATTGAGATTGAACTCCGACCAATTCAGAAACAAGCGTTACTTTCCGCAGCTCTGGAGAAGCAGGCTTCCCTCTGCCAGAAGGGAAGTATTGCCATCGTCCTGAACACAAAGCGCCCTGTATGCAGTCTGCAGAGAGACGCGGCCATACCTTTCTGCTGGCCATTCATCTTTGTGCCCTTCTGCTGGAGAGGTGTGTAGAGAACTTTACTCCCACTAAGCCATGAGCAGTGTCTCTGGAGCCTACTGGGGCTTTGACCCCGGCTGTGCCTGAAGCATTGGTGACACAGGAAGTGGTCCAAAAATCACTTCCAACCTGCTATGTGGTCCTTGGTGCTGCTAGCCTGTTCCCAAGAGTGTTGACCTGCCATTATAGGACCTTCCCGGCCCCAGGATTCACAGTGTGGTCAGCGGTCCACTGAAGACATTAGAAAGAGCCTCCAGAGACGTTATTCAGACCCTATCCAGAACCTATGACATGGAAGCCTGCTACAGTTGGAAGAAGCAGCCTAGATCTGAAGACCAAGCACACTTAAGTTATGTAAAGGTTGAATCAAACTCCTTTGCTCTAGAGACTGAAGGAAGGGCAATCCAGCCTGACATAGCTGTCTCCCGAGAGGCTCTGACAGTACCCCACTAATACAGAAGTAGAGGCTCACAGCCAACCATTGAACTGAGTACAGGGTCCCCAAATGAAGGAGCTAGAGAAAGGACCCAAGGAACTGAAGGGTTTGCAGCCCCTTAGGACAAACAACAATATGAACTAACTAGTACCCTCAGAGCTCCCAGGGACTAAACCACCAACCAAAGAGTACACATGGTGGGACTCATGGTTCCAGCAGCATATGTATATAGTAGAGGATGACCAAGTCGGTTATCAATGGGAAGAGAAGCCCTTGGCCCTGTGAAGGTTCTATGCCCCAGTGTAGGGGAATGCCAGGGCCAGGAAGCAGGAGAGGGTAAGGTGGTGAGCAGGGGGAGGGGGGGAGGAACAGGGGTTTGTTCTTGTTTTTTTTTTGGGGGGGGGTTGGGAGGAGAAACTGGGAAATATGACATGTAAATAAAGAAAATATCTAATAAAAGAAAAAAGGAAAAAAATTCTTTTGCTCTTTCTTTTTTCACATTTCATCTCTTGCAGCTGAACTGAGATCTGAGAGTAACTGTCTTTCAGAATCACTGGCTCGTGGAGTTTGGGGTTTATGTCTCTGGGCAACAGCCAGGTCTTTGACACAGGGCTAAACAAGAAATAACCAACTGTGATGTCTAGCCTTCATTGTCAATTTGAATATAGTGAGAAGGCTCGTGTACTAACAGTGGGGATGTCTCAAGAAACCTTTAACTGAGGAAGGCAGATGCATCCTAAGTCCCAAGTGTGGGGCAGGACACCAGACTCACTTGGGATAGAGACCACACAGTTGGGTGGGCACCAGCGTCTGTCTCTCTGCTTCTTGCATGTAGACACAACATGGCCAGCCACCTCACGGTCCCATAGCGTGACTTCCTGCCATAGTGGATTGTGCATTCCAGTTGTGGGACAAAATGAATCTTCCATTTCTTAAAGTGCTTTTGTGACAATATTTTGTCACAGCAGTGAAAAAATCAAATATATTAATGGAGCAACTGGTAGAAACAATTTTAATAAAGTTAATGACAACATTTTGTAATTATTTCATTGCTAACAGGCTTTGAATGTTTTGTTTTGGTTTTAGTTTATTTGTTGCTTTGCTTTTCATTTTCCATTTTGTAAAGGAGAATTAGGGAAGTCTCTGGCAAGGTAGTAAAGAGTTAGATTGTTTAATAAGGACCATTCAGGCCTGAATTTCACTAACAACAACAAAAAAATGAACCAAAGGCTTAGTATTGAATATTAATCTCCCAAAACACAAGTGATCTTAAAAGACTGAGGACTGTATTTATAATAGCCAGAAACTGGAAACAACCCAGATGTCCCTCAACAGAGGAATGGATACAGAAAGTGTGGTACATCTACACAATGGAGTACTACTCAGCTATAAAAAACAATGAATTTATGAAATTCTTAGGGAAATGGATGCATCTGGAGAATATCATCCTGAGTGAGGTAACCCAATCACAAAAGATCACACATGGTATGCACTCTCTGATAAGTGGTTATTAGCCCAGAAGTTTGGAATACAGGAAGAACAACCCACAAACCACAAGAAACTTAAGAAGAAAGAAGACCAAAAGGTGGACATTTCATTCCGTCTTAAAAGGGGGAACCAAATATCCACGGAAGGAGTGGCAGAGATTAATTATGGAGCAGAGACTGAAGGAAGGACAAGCCAGCCTAAATATAGCTATCTCCTGAGAGGCTCTGACAATACCTGACTAATACAGATATAGAGGCTCATAGCCACTCATTGAACTGTGTACACAGTCTCCAATGAAGGAGTTAGAGAAAGGTTCTTTGGAGCTGAAGGGTTTGCAGCCCCTTAGGATGAACAACAATATGAACTAACTAGTACCCTTAGAGCTCCCAGGGACCCAACCACCAATCAAGGACTATACATGGTGGGACTGAATGTTCTGGCAGCATGTGTGTAGTAGAGGATTGCAAAGTAGATCATCAATAGGAGGAAAGGACCTCGGCCTTGTGAAGGTTCTGTGTCCCAGTGTAGGGGAATGCCAGGGCCAATAAGTGGGAGAGGGTGGGGTGGCAGGCATGGGGAGGGGGGAGGCAACAGGGGTTTGTTCATGTTGTTTTTGTTTGTTTGTTTGTTTGTTTGTTTTTGGAGGGGAAACTGGGAAAGGAGAAATTTACATGTAAATAAAGAAAATAATCAAAAAAAAAGAAAGTGAGCAGAGCATAAAAAAAAAAAGACTGAGGACTGAAAGAGTTTGAGTATAGTTTCAAAATAGTTATATTTCAAGAAAAAGTAAACATACTAAAATTATATTTTTACAATTCTATGTGGGAAAACTATTCTAAAATAGCACCTTTGCCCCTCCTCCCAAATACACAAGGACACCCAGAAGAAGAAACGGGGTATTTTACATGTACAAATAAAGATAAAATGTAAATAAACCATTAACAATTCAAACCAATACCTATGGGCTGTGTTTGTGTGGACGTGTATGTTTGTGTAACAACAATTACAGACAAAAAGGAGGCCATGACCTTGGAAAAGAGTGAGAGGTGATTCCCCGGGAGGGGTTGGAGGGAAGAAATGGAGGTGGAACTGATGTAGCCATAATTTCAAAACATTAAAACCTGCTTTTAGAACACATACAGATATATGTTTTATTAATCTCCTAGTTTCTTCTAGAGCCAATCAGGCTCCACCATCACACTGTCTAATGTTGCCACTGAAGGAGAGCTCCTGTGCTAGTGTGATACTAGGGATAACAAAGTGGTCCCCACAGGTGCTAGACCCAGAGTGGTTATGTGCTTATCCCTATGAAAGCAGGTCCCCTCTCTGCCTGTTGACAGAGGTTAAATGCCCTGTCTAGAAAGAACTAGAATTTTCCTCCTTATATGTTTACACTTTTTATTCATGCATTTTTTGCTTTCACAATTAAGAATATATAATAATATTAATATTAAACATACATATTAGAGAGGATTAGAGATTAACAGCATTTTTTAATAAAGCTGAATGGGAAATTGCTTGTATGTATGTATGTGGTCCATGCACATATGTTTTTGTATATATATGAACATATGGACATGTAAGAAAAACCTTTGCAAGAGCTTGTAAATCAGATCTCTTTTAAGATAAAATGATAAGATATTAAGATATTAGTCAGGCTGGGTGGTGGTGGCGAATATGTTTAGTCCCAGCACTCAGGAGGCAGAGGCACGTAGATCTCTGTGAGTTCAAGACCAGCCTGGTCTATGAGTGAGTTTCAGGATAGCTAAGTTTACACAGAGAAACTCTGTCTTGTAACCATCCCCCCTCACACACACACACAAAAGATATTAGATGAAAATTTTAAAGGCATTGATTAGTTTTATTTTTAAAAATGTGTCTATTAAATCATATTTTTCATCTTTCATTTAGAATATGGTCACAAATGAGTTCTTTGCTGCCAAACCTCAAAATCCATAAAAATCACCTTAATATTTTAAAAGCTTTTTGTAGGGACTAAGTGAGATGATTTCACTGAGATCTCTGGTATTTGGTAAGTGTTTGAAACTGCTCTGTTACTGGCACATGTATGGACTCAGTGAACACTTTCCCTGAGAAAGCCTCCTTCAAACGGCACTGTGGAGAGACTACAGGACTTCTTACAACAAGGAGATCACATCCTCAACCCTAAAGCTTGGGAGTCTGACTCAGGAAAGGTAACAAGAAGCTTCCCGACTCATGATCTCCCCACCTGAACACTGGAGGTAGGGTTCCATCTCAGGAATAACGTTAGGGTTGCAAAGGCACATGGGAGCTGCGCGCACTTACACCACAAGGTTCTGGGTAGACAAAATAGTATAGGAGGGTTTCATCTTTCTAATGGTTTTTATTTACTCTTTGATAAACTTATACAGATATACAATGCATTATCATTATATCCATGCCAACACCTCCAACTGGTTCCAAGTAGTACTGCTCACATGGCCATTCATTGGACCACAGGTAACCTACCATTGACCACAACTATAAAGGGAAGTTCTTTTGTAAATCTACATGTCCTGCCTGCAGTGAGCTCCTAATGGGTACAATGGATGGATCTAAACTTCATAAAATGTTTGGGGCCTACTCTACTTCATGAGTCTTGCCAAAAATCCTCTTTGTCTGTAGAAGTGCAATACTTACTTTCTCAACCAGACGTACGTGGAAAGAGGCACGTAATATAGACTGTACCTAGGAACAAGTTAGAGAAATACGCTTCTGCAAAGGTGCACTTAGAAAAATGTGAAGTTGGTTCAAAAATAGCTTCATGGAGGCAGGAATGACAGACTCACACCAGTTAGTGTCCAAGGCTTACATCTGGAGAATGTAAGATGAGAAGCTCACACGACAAGAGCAAAGGTCTAAGGAGCACACACTGTCTCTCCTTCCAGTGCGTCAGCAGCAAAGACCAGTGCAAATTCCCAAGGCCAGTCATCTGTGGTGTGGATGGGTATAGAGAAGCACTTGATTCACAAATGGTTTATGGTTTGACGGTTAATCTTATGCCTAGAAAATTAGCTTTGAGTTTGATTCTCCAGCACTCCTTATGTTTCCCAATATCCTTAATAAATGCCCCAATTTCTTGCATCTATGGAACAGACTAATATACTGCGCAATGCTACTTCTAATAGTGTTGATATTTCTTCCAGTGATCCCTGCATTTGTCTAATCACAAATCTAAGCCAATAAAACCCCAAATGTCCAGAAGAAACCCGATGAGATTTCTAGAATCAAATTATTTACAATCAGTATAGGAATAGTGCCTTAGGTGAATGCCAGTCCATACTGGCTTGGACTGAGTTGGTTGTTGTTGTTGTTGTTGTTGTTGTTGTTGTTGTTGTTGTTGTTTGTTCCTGTCCCACTTTGGCAGGTTCTTACTTTCTTTTTCTATTGCCATGATAAGACACCACAACAAAGACAACGTAAGGGAGAAAGGTTCATTGTGACTGATCGATCCAGAGGGGAGTAGTCCTTCATGGTCAACGATCCAGAGAGGAATAGTCCTCCATGGTCAACAATTCAGAGGGGAATAGTCTTCCATGGTCAAGAAGACACAGTATGAAGCAGAGAGGACATGACGTCAGGAGAAGCTTAGCTGGCTCCCACAGCATCCACTTACAGCTACGGATAAGCATGTGTTTTCTCCTAACTAACTACATTGAGAAAGTTTGGTCTCCTATCACAGCATCGTTCAACCTGAAAAGGAGGTAGTGTTGCCCAGAGACCAGTGCATGTAGCTAGAACCACATGTAAATGCAGTAAGACACACGTGTAAATACAGGCTGACACCCTTTCCTTCACAAGGTGAGTGCTTAAAGAACATACATGAACTAAGTGAGGAGGTGGGTGTTAGCTGGAAATCTGAGAAGGTATGTAGACAGAAAGCAGAAAACAGCTTTGTGTGTGAAGAGTGGGAGCAATAGTTGACTACAACGAGGTTGCCTGGAACAGATGGAAAGTACTGGACTCATTTGCTGTATGTTCATGATATCAGCTTGATTAATTTGGACTTATATTTTCACCAAAAGAAGCAGCAGAAGGAATATTGACAGTTACATTTTAAGAAGATCTTATCAAACACTAGAGCCTTTTGGTAAAGCTCTCATGCTGACCTGCAATTTTACAGCATGATAAGAACATTGACTTGTTGATTTAAAATACACACCAAAAAGTCCACAATGTTTCTAACTTTAAAAAATTATGTTGATTTAATTTCCAAATTTCCAAATATATATGTATAATTATATATACTTATAGTTATGAAAATTAAATCATGCATTTATAATTTGTAGAATAGAATAGAATGTCATGCTATATTTGAGATGTGGGCTAATTAATATATTCATCACATCATATACTTCTTTCTATACTCAAAATCTTCACTTTTAGCTATCTCAAACATATATTATCATTAAGGGCCACTATACTGTACAATTGTTCCCTCAAAATTATTGTTATCTCCGTCTAACTGACACTTTTCACACTTTATACAGCATCTCCCCTTTCCCATACATTCCCTCTAACTCTGGTAACTTCTGGATTTCTGGATTTCTTGTAAGTCTGACAGTTTTAGTTTCCATAACACTTTTAGGTTTAAACTACTGTGTCTGAGGCTGATATTGCCTCAGGTGGCCAAAGGCTTTCCTCTCTCTCCTCTCCATCTGTTTATCCACACGTCCACTTCTCAGTGACCGACATGGAAGACAAGAAGTGCTCTCCCAATCCGCCCTACCTTCCTGCTTCGCTGTGTTGATCTCCATAGCACAGGCTGTTTCGCACATGGACCAAAGATTGTAATCTCTGCACTCGAGTATCACATTCATCATTTATAGAAACATTTGACATGGGCAAAGATTTTTGTCTCTTTTATTTCATTTCACTGTTATACATTCTATGCCCATCATATTGTAAACACAGCTCAGTTTTAATCAGTTGTGTATGAGGAATTTGGGTCAAGGACAATGAAGGACTAAGAGCTTTTAAACAATTAAAAGCCAGGTAGAACAGTGGTAATTATAAAACTTTATTAAAAATAAGCTATCACATTCTGGACATGAGCATTGAAAGCAATGGCATCAGTGGGGTAATTCATTAATTGGGTCATGTTTTTACAGGCTATTGGGAAGTTGCTGGAAACTTACTAGGTTGGACCTAGCTTAGTGGATTTAGTACGTAGGGACAGGACGTTAGTGGCCATGTCTTGTGTCTAGATGCATCCACTCAATCCATCCACTGACCCCGTGTGCTAAGCTGCTTTGCCCTACCATATCCAACCCCCACTGTGGTAGTCTGTCTTGCACATAGCCATGGGATCAGGTAGCTATATCTGAAATCATCAGCCAAAATAAATCTTTTGTTCTTTAAGTTGGTTTTTCCCAGGTATTTTGTCTCGGCAGTGAAAAGCCAACTAACACATAACTTTATGATGCTATTTAGATATTTTTATAACTCTCATGCTATGGAGACAAATGTAAACCAATTATTCAATGTAAATGTAAAAATATTACTCTTAAGTTTAAAACCATTCAGAAAAGTTCAGTGTCTTTGTGATTGTATGCTATGGAAATATATTTCAAATGTTACTAATTTTCTGATGAATTAACTACCACGGCACGGTTAAGAGGAAACACGGACTCTCATGCTATCTCCAGCTCTGATGAAATGTACCCAGTCAAGCGTCAGTGAGTAAGACAGAGGAAAACAAGGTTTCGCGTGTGTCTGCAGCTCTAGTTACACAGTGTCGTCACTGTGAAAGCAGCTATAGATTTTTCTGTTTCAGCACACAGTGAGGGCAGCAGGGAAGTGGGGAATCCAAACCTCTGTTTTTAAGAGTTCATATTTCAAAGGAAACTTCCACTTACGTTCATTTAAAAAAATTTATTTCTTCTAAATTTTTGGCGAGGCTTACTGGTTGCTCTATAAAGAACAGCAAAATTTTAAAATTGACTAAAATTATTTCCATGATGAAACCCCTGTAGAAACTTTTACATTGGTTTGGACTTTGAAAAAAAGTAAAGTCAACAATTGGCATTTTCTAATCCCCCGTTAAGGACTCAAGCCAAGATTACTCAGATTTAGCTGGACATGATAAATAAATACGGCAGAAACCAGGCCCACTTGGATTTGAATCTGAACAGCTGTCCCTGGTGTCTAGACCATAAATGACACAGTATTTCAAAAACAAAATACTAAGTGGTTAAATACTTCCATAGTCTGAGCTAGAAGTACAAAGCCAATTCATTTTTTGTAAGTTGTTAGAGTTCCCCAGATATTTCTAAACACCTGTTCTAAGAAAATATTTCCTATGTTTAAATAGTGAAAAGATTCAAATCAAGGAACAAGGTCACAGTGACATGAGCCTGAGTTCCTAAGCTAACATGTGTGAGAGAGCAATTGGCAAGGTTTTTTTTTTTTTTTTTTCTCCTAGCAAAAGTACTTTGAGTGCAGCTTAATAAAAGGCAGATGACAAATCGGAGGAGCAGATAATTAGAACTATGGAATATATGCAGCCCATATTTTTGTTGTGAAAACTATTTATAAACACCAGATTGGGCACAGTTTTAAAATGTTAAACCGCAGGGATTAATGAGCAGCAGAGTCATGTAAGGACAGCCCTGTGCCTGCTGATGAAGATTCCGTCTCAACTCCAACTCCATCACCAGAGTTATAAAACCCTGCAAGGCAAGCTGGAATCTACAATGGTACGGTCATGGTTTCAAGTGGTTGCAAATTAAACTTTACAAATGAGCGTAAAAGTAAAGTGGCAAGTGCTCGGAGGCCCTGTGGGATCTTATTTTATGTGGCCGGACACAGCCACCAAACAGTTAAATCTTATGCACATTTCTGGTCTCCACAAATCACAGGGGACATTGTGCATTTGCCCGATGTTCAAAGCAAATCGATACAGATAATTAAAGGGTTGGAAAACACGGCCTATGGGCAAAGGTGAAAAGAACTGGAAACATCTTTAATTCCTCGGGGGCAGGACTTTCCAACCTTCTCTTTCCCACACCCTGGGAACAGCGAGTGCGCTACACTGGGTGAAATGAGTCCCTAGAAAAAGCCTATCAGTTGGTCCAAGGGGAAAACCGAGATGGCCATGAAAGTCTTCAGATACGTAATGGATGTTACTGTAGAGACGGGAAGCAGCTGTGCCTGCCTCCACCCAGTTTCGAGCAAAATTAGGAGGCAAAAAAACAGGGAAGGCTGCTTGGCTTACACTGTGACCAACGTGTTTCAGTTTGTGGGAACTTTCCTAGCTCGGCCAGCTAAAATCTAATCCTGGGAAATAGTAGGCCATCAACACTGTAGATGCTTAGAGAAAGAGAGATTCTCATGCCTGGGAGGGGTGAGCTGAATCCCAACAGAGCAGACCAGGGAAACCAAGTGTCCATTCATGATGCTTTCCCACCACAGGTTAAGTTTAACAAATATCATTATCTCCCAATTATTTCTTACCAGGGAAGTGAGGGCAACGGTAGAAATCGTTTTACTTTCTGTCAACATACGTTTGTGCTGATTTTTAGCTCAACAAAATACTTTCAAATATATATTTTAATCTTGAACAGAGTGCTAAACAATATCACCTGAAGACATAATTAATAAGTGTGAAACCTAAAAACAGAGGACAGAGACTAACCATCGCACCACATAGCATGGTAGTCTTTCCTGTGTCACACTAAGGTCAAAAGGTCAAAAGGCCAAAAGATGCACTGGTGGTAGGCAGCATGGCTTGGAATTATGTAGAGCTGATTATGTGTGCTTATTAAGAAAGAACTTGTGGCAATGAGAAAACGCTCTATGTATCAGTTTTCTGGTCTATAAAATGGATATTATGCCATTACTTATGTATAATAATGATCTATGAATTTTTAATGACATTTATTGTAAAGTGATGGCATATTGGAAAAAGGTCTATTAAGTAAGAATATAATTGAAAAATTCTATGAAGATTATTTTTTGCACCCCCATTTTACAATTTAGAAAACTCTGGCAAAGAAACAAGTATCTCGGCCAAGGTCACAGAAGAGAAAAGTAGTAAACATCATAGTCAGACTTCAGCCCCAGAACATGTGTGTCCGGCCGCTGTGTTCAGAGGACGGACTTCCTATGTGCCCACTCCATGTCGAACTCATGTGAAGTGCTAACCCTTACGAGTCTATGTTTTTGTTCAAATGCAGGCAGATCTTTGGAGAGGTAAATTAGACTCAGTGAGACCTACACAATAATGAACAGCAGTGAAACATAACAGTGCCATTGGGCAATGAACTCCACGATTGCTACCTTTGCACTCCGGGGTCAACATTAAGCAAGGGTAATTTGAGTCATGAGGTCTGTGATCCCAACAGCTGGTCAACTGCTGCGATGGGCACATATTCTGATCCTGACACTACCCATACTGTTCTATTCATATTTAGTACATGGCAATATAAACACATGTAATATGAAATCAATGCATGTATTGTAAATATCAATAACATGAACTATTTACTATGGATATTAAGAAGTCCCTCAGTGCTGTCTCTCTGTTACACTCTCCCTGTTGTCTCAGGAAATCTCAGTTCCTGGGGGCAAACGTTACTTGGAAATTTATGCACATGAGATTTTTGTAACATGTACATATGTAACATGTACGTATGCCTAACCAACATATTGTAAAATTCCATGGTTTTGAAAATAACATAACTGATATTAAGGCTAGGTCTACAATCTGGATTTTTGACCAAATATTATATTCTTGAAATTAATTCACATTGGCCTTGTCAGCTATAGTTCTCTAATCTTCACTACTATAACTGGATTCATCTACTCAGTTCAGTTATTGCTGCTCTAATTAATCCTGCTAAAAACAACATGTGTGGACATTTTGAAAGTGTTATGTAGAAGCTCAATTTCCAAGTTGACAAATGCTAAACTTTATAATACCAAATTGTTTCCTGAAACATCAATTCAGGAATTCCATCGTTATACATGATTGATTGAAATCCAATAATATGAAGAATTAGAAATTTGTTGATTGTCATCCAATTGTCTCTCTAATTTGGTAATTGGAGAAATAGGTCCAATATTGTACAACCTATATACGCTTTCAGCTTGTTTGTTTGTGACAGTGTCTGGCTGTGTACAACATAAGGATCTTGAGATCTTGCTTCTCCTATCTCAGCCTCTCTATTAGTAGTATTGTTTATTCCATGTCTTTACACTATACTATGGTTTTTAGAACAGCTTATATATTTCAAAAGTATTTATATACCCAAAAGAAACATAGATCATTAACTAGGGAGGTTGCTTGTAAGAGAACTACAAAGAGTAAGACTGAATGCTTTGTCTGACATTTGTAACTCTTGTATCAAGTTTGAAGAGGAGCACTTTATAAGTTACTCTTTCTCTGAGATGAATGCTTTTCCAAATTATCACAGCTAATGAACCAGATTCTTACCCTTACCAAATGTCTGTGTCACCCTCCAAGCAGAACCATTGTTCATTGAAACAGTTGGTGAATGACTTTATGGATAGACCATCTTAATACCTACACCATTTCTTAAATGAATGTAACCTGTTCTCTGTGGGCTGAGAATAAAGTCACTCACTCAAGTCAAATAGCTTTGACCATAGCAGGAAGTCTGTATCCAAAAATCAAGCCTACAATTCATTTCTTGGTGCAGCAGAACTATCAACTCTCAGCTTAGCTACGATGGAGGTAAAATCCTTTGGTGATGTGAGGGCCATTGAAGTACAGCCTTATTACAAGGATATCCAATGTCTAAAAATTGTTCTTATTTTGGGCTTGTACCACAGTAAGAGCCAAAATTTTAAACTCTACTAAATACAAAACAAACAAAAAGACTTTATATATTTATGTTCATTTAAGAAAATACTAGTAGTGATGTATTATTTTGAAATATACAGTTAATATGTTTGGAGTTATTTAAAATTTATATTGAGAAAAATGTATTTTCACTATTGCTGTAGACGAGCATCTACATACGAGTGTTAAATTGATTGTTGTTTTATATCAAACAACTTTCATAATACTTATTTTTATTGTTATAATATTTTATAAATTTTAAGGAATATGACAAAAAAGATATTGTAGGTATTGAAGGAGGGTCTCTGGGAGGAGTGGGGGTACAAAAGGGAAACAAGAATATGATTTAATTCTATTTACTTAAAATGTTTTTAAATGTTAACAAATTCAGATAAATTGAAATCATGTAACTTTTCTCATCATAATGCAATAAAAGTTAAAAAAAAGAAGTTAGACTCCAGAGAACCAAATAATCATTAAAAAATGGGGTACAGAGCTGAACAAAGAATTCTCAATGATGAACACCGAATGGCTGAGAAGCACCTAAAGAAATTCTCAACATCCTTAGTCATCAGGGAAATGCAAATCAAAACAACCCTGAGATTCTACCTCACATCAGTCAGAATGGCTAGGATAAAAAATTCAGGTGACAGCAGATGCTGGAGAGGTTGTGGAGAAAGAGGAACACTCCTTCATTGCTGGTGGGATTGCAAGCTGATACAACCACTCTGGAAATCAGTCTGGCAGTTCCTCTGGAAATTGGACATAATTCTACCAGAGGAACCAGCTACACCACTCCTGGGCATATACCCAGAAGATGCTCCAACATGTAATAAGGACACATGCTCCACCATGTTCATAGCAGCCTTATTTATAATAGCTAGAAACTGGAAACAACTCAGATGTTCCTCAACAGAGGAATGGATACAGAAATTGTGGTACATCTACACAATGGCGTACTACTCGGCTATTAAAAACAATGAATTTATGAAATTCTTAGAGAAATGGATAGATCTGGAGAATATCATCCTGAGTGAAGTAACCCAATCACAAAAGAATACACATGGTATGCACTCTCGGATAAGTGGTTATTAGCCCAGAAGTTCAAAATACTCAAAGTACAATCCACAAACCACAAGAAACTCAAGAAGAAGGAAGATCAAAATGTGGACACTTCATTCCTTCTTAAAAGAGGGAACAAAATATCCATGGAAGGAGTTGCAGAGACTAACTATGGAGCAGAGACTAAAGGAAGAGCTATGCACTCCAACCTGCATAGCTGTCTCCTGAGAGGCTCTGACAGTACCCAACTAATACAGAAGTAGAGGCTCACAGCCATCCATTGAACTGAGTACAGGGTCACCAATGAAGGAGTTAAAGAAAGGACCGAAGGAGCTGAGGGTTTGCAGCCCCTTAGGACGAACAACAATATGAACTAACTAGTACCCTCAGAGCTCCCAGGGACTAAACCAGCAAGGAGTACACATTGTTGGACTGATAGCTCTGGCAGCATGTGTATAGTAGAGGATGGCCAAGTCGGTCATCAACGGGAGGAGAGGCCCTTAGCCCTGTGAAGGTTCTGTGTCCTAGTGTAGGGGAATGCCAGGGCCAGTAAGCAGGAGAGGGTGGGGTGGCTAGCAGGGGGAGGGAGGAGGGAACAGGGGTTTGTTCTTCTTGTTGGTTTTTTGAGGTTTTTTGGGGGGGGGGAATCTGGAAAGGAGAAATCATATGACATGTAAATAAAGAAAATATCTAATAATTAAAAAAAGAGTAGCTTTCATTATGAGATGTCCATGCATGTACACAATGTATTTAAGTCATCTTCACCCCATGTTCTCTCTTGTCCCTTCCCACTGTTCCTCTTTCCCCAACTAGAAACCACTACCATCATGTCTTTGTGTGTCATGCGTGTGTGCGTGTGTGCATGTGTGCATGTGTGAACTAATGAGGTTAACTGACATTACTTATGGGAGAGTGGGAGATTACTCAACAGACATTTAATACTGTCCAGTGTATTAATGTCTGCCAACCTAGTAGACTGAAAACCCTACTTCGAAATGCTCTTAATATTGCATTTTCTGTTTCTAGTGAAGATATATGTATTCCTACATTTATAGCTTTTATATTTCTTCTCATAAAAAAGCTTTACTCTGTTTGCCTAAAGCTCCTTTTCTGTTCCAGTTTTATCCTCATTAATTTACAAGTGATCTAAATTTTTTCTAAGCCCAAGTCTTTCTGTCATCTTACATTTTTCCCCTAAAGAAGATACATTTATTAGAGTTTAAAAGAAAATCTTGGCACTCCACTCCACAATTCCACCTGCTTCCCAGGAGGTCTATTCTAACCTTACACAGATAAGATTACCCCACCCCTACTCCACCTCCAATCCCCTCACCTGCTGGGACCCTAGCAAGATTGTACCTACACCTGTAGTCTCAGATATAAGGTGCAATACACTCCACCTCACAAGTCCAGTAGCCTCCCAGGAGGCCTATTCAAACCCAAGACACACAGCTCCACCTGCCTCCCAGGAGACTTGCTCCAACTTGGGACTCCCAACCCAGCCAACATCAGGGACAACCGAATGGTAAAAGGCAAGCACAAAAACAAATTAACAGAAAGCAATGTAATAAGGCACCATCAGAACCCAGCTTTACAACTACAGCAAGCCCTGGATAGCCTAACATACCTGAAGAGCAAGACTGATCTTAAACCCTATCTCATGAAGACCATAGGGGCCTTTAAAGAGGATATAAGTAATTCCCTTAAAGGAACACAGGAAAACACAATCAAACAGGTAGAATCCCTTAAAGAGGAAACAAATAAATCCTTTAAAACAATACCGGAAAATACAATTAAACAGGTAAAGGAAACGAACAAAATGATCCAAGATCTAAAAATGGAAATAGAAGCAATGGAGAAGACACAAATGGAAGCAACTCTGGAGATGGAAAATCTAGAAAAGAGAACAGGAACTACCATGAGTTAAGGTTAGACTTCAACAACAGAACCAACAGAAAGTCCACATACCCATGGAAACTGAACAACTCTCTGCTCAATGATCACTCGGTCAAGGAAGAACTAAGGAAAGAAATTAAAGGCTTTTTATAATGTAATGAAAATGAGAGCACAACAAAGCCAAACTTATGGGACACAATGGAAGGAGTGCTAAGAGGAAAATTCATAGCACTAAGTGCTGTTATAAGGAAGTTGAAGAGATCTCATACTAGCAACTTAATAGCATACCTGAAAGCTCTAGAACAAAAAGAAGCAAACACACCCAAGAGGAGTAGAGGGCAGGGAATAATCAAACTCAGAGCTGAAATTAATCAAATAGAAACAAAGAGAAGAATACAAAGAATCAACAAAACCAACAGCTGGTTATTTCAGAAAATCAACAAGATAGACAAACCCTTAGCCAAACTAACTAAAAGGCACAGAGACAGTATGCAAATTATAGACAGTATCCAAAATTAGAAATAAAAGGGAGATATAACAATGAAACAGAAGAAATTTAAAAAATCATAAGATATTACTTCAAAAGCCTGTACTCCACAAAACTGGAAAATCAAAATAAAATGGATGATTTACTAGACAAAAAACATGTACCAAAGCTAAATCAAGATCAAGTAAACTCTCTAAACAGCTCCATAACCCCTAAGGAAATACAACCAGTCATTAAAAGTCTCCCAACCAAAAAAGGCCAGGACCAGATGGCTTTAGTAGAGAATTCTACCAGACTTTCAAAGAAGAGCTAGTACCAATACTCTTCAAATTATTCGATAAAATAGAAATGGAAGGAATACTACCTAACTCATTCTATGAAGCTATAATCACCCTGATACCTAAACTACACAAAGATTCACCAAACAAGGAAATTCATACTAATTTTGCTTATAATCATTGACACAAAAATATCTAGGAACACATAAAAAGATCAAACAAAAATCTAGGAACACATCAAAAACATCATTCACTATGGTCAAGTAGACTTCATTCCAGGGATCCAGGGATGGTTCAGTATATGAAAACCCATCAAAATAATCCACTATATAAACAAACTGAAAGAAAAAAAAAATCACATGATCATCTCATTAGATACTGAAAAAGCCTTCAACAAAATCCAACACCCCTTCATGTTAAAAGTCTTGGAGAAAGCAGAGATTCAAGGCACATAGCAAAATAATAATAATAATAATAATAATAATAATAATAATAATAGGCAATATACAGCAAGCTAATAACCAACATCAAATTAAATGGAGAGAAACTTGAAGCAACCTCACTAAAACCAGGCACAAGACAAGGCTGCCCACTCCCTCTCTATTCAATATAGTACTTGAAGTTCTAGCTAGAGCAATAAGACAACAAGGAGAACAAGGGGATATAAATTGGAAAGGAAGAAGTCAAGGTATCACTATTCATGGATGAAATGATAGTATACATAATCAATCCTAAAAATACTACCAAAAACTCTTACAGCTGATAAACAACTTCAGCAAAGTGGCTGGATATAAAATTAACTCAAAGAAATCACTAACCTTCCTTTATACAAGTAATAAACAGACAGAGAAAGAAATTAGGAAAACAACCCCCTTCATAATAGCCACAAATA
Organism: Montemys delectorum; assembly: GCA_019843815.1. Classification (NCBI taxonomy): domain Eukaryota; kingdom Metazoa; phylum Chordata; class Mammalia; order Rodentia; family Muridae; genus Montemys; species Montemys delectorum. Next base: position 20,569 of record JADRCD010205692.1, on the reverse strand, counting down.
ATATAAAATATCTTGATGTACCTCTAACCAAGCAAATGAAAGATCTATATGACAAGAACTTCAAGCATTTGAAGAAAGAATTTGAAGAAGGTGTCAGAAGATGGAGAGATCTCCCATGCTCATGGATAGGTAGGATTGACATGGTGAAAATGGTTAGCTTAACAAAAGCAATCTACAGATTCAATGCTCCCATCAAAATCCCAACACTTTTTTTTTTTTTTTTTTTTTTTTTTTGCAGATCTTGAATGATTCTCAACTTCATATGAAAAAGCAAAAACCCTAGGATAGCCAAAACAATCCTGAACAATAAAAGAGGAATCACCATCCCTGACCTCATGCTATACTACAGAGCAAACATGATAAAAAAAACTGCATTGTACAGTTCTGTATTGACACAGAAATAAACAAGTTAATCAACAGGTTCGAATTAAAGATACAGAAATAAACTCATACACCTAGGGACACATCATTATTTTACAAAGAATCCAAAACCATACAATGGAAAAAAGAAAGCATCTTTAACAAATGGTGGTAGTCAAACTGGATGTCTTCACATGGAAGAAAGCAAATTTCTTTTCTCTATTTATTATCCTGCACAAAACTCAAGTCCAAGTGTTTCAAGGACCTCAGTATAAAAGTGGATGCACTAAATCTCAAAGAAGAGAAAATGGGAAATAGCCTTGAATACATTGGTATGCACTGAAAGAAAAAGAGCGGGGGGCGGGGGGCCGGGGGCAGGTTAATGTGCATGTTAAGCCTATAACAGTTTGATTGGGAGCCTCTCGGTGGTCTTTTGCTATGGTCCTAAAAAAAAAAAAAAAAAAAGTAAGAGTGTTTAAGGAATTTTAGTCCTGGAAAGAATCCTTTAAGTGGGGAGTTACCCGTGTTGTATTAAGGAAAGCAGAGGGAAAAGTTAGGAATTCATCTGCTTCAGGTAGCTAAGGGAGAATATTAATTACGTATCTGGAATAGGCAGTAACAGCTTAGCTTGTCTGTAAAAAGAAACTGACTTAAGTAGATAGTATTATTTTATTAATTTAAGAATTAAATAATGGTTATTAATATACTTGGTTTGGCCTGTGTGGAGTAGATTAAATATGATTTTTTTTGAAGTTGAAAATAACTTTTAAACAAATTGAAAAATTTAGAACAATTTTAGGTTAAAACGCACTAATATTGTTTCAGGTGTTCCTGCTAGGGAGAAGAACGAGCATTTAAACAAGAAGCATGAAAAATTTGAGGTTAAGGGTGTCAGGTGTATTGTTTCGACTTTTCTGCAGCAAGATCTCATCCATTATCCACCTAGCTGGAGGGGGAGGAGTCTGCTCGCAGTCACAGCTGCTGGCTACTTGCTCTAGCAGGAAGGTTCCCCCTCACCCCAACCCCCACCCCACTCCCAGCATGTGGGGGTACTGCTATAAGGTGAGGTGTGCTGCTTTTTGTAAACCCTAAAAGTAGAGCAGAAAGAGAAGTATAGAAGAGTGGTGGCACCATATCAGCAGGCCCGGGATCAGGAGGGCCAGGGTGGGTGTGGGGATCAGAGCCTTTGTTAATGGCGGATTGCACTGTCTGGTTATATACCAGGTCAGTGAAGTAGCTCCACCCAAAAACAGAAGTGGGAAGAAGACAGAGGGTCTGTCTTCAGAGTGGGAAGGCCTGGATCTTTTGAGCTAGTGCCAAAAGACGATGAGCCATGGGCCAGGGGCTTCTCATGGTCTTTGTTTAATGTGGAGTTCCGTTGTGGGTTTGCATAGGCTGCTAACTGCAGTATCCGTCAAGCTGGGAAGGTCCATATTGTGGCACCAGATGTGGTTCTGCTTTTTGCTTTGCCACTGGGGTGTTGGATTGCTGCCTAGACACTGCCTGGGGAAGCGAAACACAGGGGAGCTGGTCTACATTCCATCTGCTGGGGTGCTGGGCTTGAGGGACACCGACATGCCCCTTAGGGAAGATGAAATGCAGCCTAAGATTAGAGGCCCCAGCCCGTGTTTCTCCAGGTGAGAAAGAGCAGGGGCTGGGATGGAGCCTGTGGGTCTTTTGAGCACCCAGGCGCCACTGGGAACCTGGAAGAGTTTACAACAGCGGTGGGAGGTGAGCCCAAGGTGGGGGAACCTGGCTTAGCTAAACTCAGGGAGAGGCCTTCTATGGGAGACTTAAGCTCGACTCTGTTTGACAAAGACCTCCCCCAACAGTGGTCCTTGATGAAGGAGACAGTCCTTGTCTGTCCAAACTGTTTACTCATAGCAGATGAAGATGCACACAATTTACTCATAGTGAACCATAGATTAAATACCTTTTGCAAGAAGGAATGCCTAGGAAGGGGAGCTTATTGGCTATGCCCTCAGGGCTATCTAGATACCTCATTAGTATGAAGTACTCTGGGTTTCTATGCTACATGACCGGTTGTCGTGGTCCTCTTAGTGGGTTGGCATGGTCACATGGTCACATGCTCCAGGACCCGAACCTGATCAAGAATAAATTTAAACATCTACCATTCAAATTATGAAAATTGCCAGGGTTCCTTAATCTGCTCAAGCTTACCAGTTCTTTTGTCTGATGGCACTGTCCACTGCCCTACATGGTAATACACATCTTAAGCCCTGCACTCAGGAGACAGAGGTGTATAGATCTCAGAGTGTTAATTATTCAGTCGGGCTGAGTGAATGAGTTGAGAGACAATGCAGGGGAGTTTGGTTAATAGCAATTCAGTACAGAGGCAGTTTTTACAGGGATACTTTTACATAGACAGGTTGTAGAGAGAACAAACTAGACACAAATGAAGACAGAACAAGCCAGAGAATGAGGAGGAGCCAGAAGGTTAGAACAAATTACCAGTTAGTTCAAGGCCAAACAGAACAATTCAGTGAGAAGCTGAGAGAAGCCAGTTTGAATCAGTCATCTTGGAGAGGAATTTGAGCCGGACCAACTGAATTGAATCAACCAGCCAACATTCAGAAAGGCTTAGAAAGGGTGAGCTTACTCAGCAGTAAATCTCAAAAGCTGAAGACGCTGTAGGCCTATATTAGATTGTACAAAAGCTAGAAACTTCCAGAACTAGGCCTGGGTTAGCAGACAGAGGCAGTAAGCCTTTGAAATGAAATTACATCAGGCAAATAAAAGTTACCCTTACAGCAAACAGTAGGTCACATGGAGCATTTCAGCTAACCCCCTTTTATAAGACAATCTGTTTCATCGTTTTTCAATGTTAGTTTAAAAAAGTAATAGAGTAAAGATAGTTATTCTACTATCAATCTGGCTAGAGTTAGAAGTCATTTCAGAACTTCAAAAACCCTAAGATAAAATGGTAATGAGAAAAATGTACCCTAAAAGTCTTTCACCTAAACGTTTTTGCTGCCTTCTTATAACAACTCAAGACTACACTTAGGACCATAATCTCAATATTGTTTCCAGACACTGAGTTGGCAGATGCAATAATGGGATTCTCTTTAATTTCCAACAAACAAGACTTCCATGATCACATGTGCATGCAATCATCTGCCTATGAGTCCCTGGCTTTACCAGCAATGCCTTCAACACCATTGTCTTTTTTTCCTATTAGAAGCATCCTTTTTGTTTCTTTCACGGAAGTAGCGACTCGTAGCTTACCAAAAGATATTCCTTAAGAATAGCATAATGGAGCCAGGTGGTGGTACTTCTGCCTTTAATCTCAACACTGGGGAAGCAGAGGCAGGTGGAACTCTTGAGTTCAAGACCAGCTTGGTCTACAGAATGAGTTCTAGGACAGCCAGGAATACACAGAGAAATTCCCTTAAAAGGTAAAAAAGAAAGAAAAAAGAATATCTTGATAAATTTGTTTATTAAATAGATAAAAACTTAAAATGCATCTTTCTTGTGTGTCTTTTGTAATGAGAAGGAAAGAAAAATATGTAAAGATCCACTACAGTTAAAGCTACCCAAAATGTCTAAAACTTAACTATATTGGACACAACTTAGAAAAACATCATTATGATGCAGTTAGAAATATGAAGATTAAAAGTTACTATTCTACATCTTTGAGGAAAATGTTTTGTCAATTCAAGTACAAATACATGTGTTAATAATCAGTATCTATAGATTCTCTATATTACTAGGAAACCTTCAGTTTTAAATTCATGCACTAATTTAAATGATATACTTAATTTAAACAAATATATTATTTAAACTTTTGATTGCTAATATATAGGTTTTGATACAAACAACAACAAGAACAACAAAAACAAGCAAGCAAACAAACAAACAAACAAAAACAAGGTTTCTCCATGTTGCCTCTGGCTGTCCTAGAACTCACTTTGTAGACCAGGCTGGCCTCAAACTCACAGAGATCCACTTGCTTTTACCTCTTGAGCACTGGGATTAAAGATGTGTGCCACCGCCCCGGAAGATTTGATACTTCCAATAAGAATAATGTTAGTAAGATGTGAGGAGAAAAAAGGAAAAAGAGAAAGTGAGAAAATATAAAGACTGATCGTAAACAGATAAAAAGAAAAGGTGAATAGATGAGAAGCCTGTGAGTAAAGTAGCTCGAGAGGAGAGAATGTTTGGGCTTGAGAGGTTGAGAAGCAGCAGGTCAAGTGTGCTGGACAAACAACTGGTAACATGAGCAGCCACCACAGCAGTTTTGAAAGCGATTGCTTCAACCACTCTCCAGCATGGTGTTCACAGTCACCGACTGCATCTTCACATTGGATGAGTCTGAGACCCCTCACAATGGATAGGCTTAAATCATGCCATCTATCTCTAACTCGCCTTCATTTCAAGCTGTACCCAACATATTCATGGGCTTCACATCTATGGACTCAGTCAGTTGTGAATTTAATCATTAGAAAAATTCCAGAAAGTTCCAAAATGAAAATTTTGAATTTACTACACACCAAGTTCTTTACAACTGAGTTAAAGTCAGTGTGCTGATGTGTAGTGTGTCCTGCTGTGGTCATCTGCCATTTTCATAGATCTGCATTTGCTTTGGCTCCTTATGTGTGCACCCTTGGCTTCACTTCTCAAGCAAGCATCTTTTACTTATGCCTGTACTAACCGTGTGCATACCCGTTCCTTCTCATATTCCCTAAACAACAGCAGAGCATCAGTTTACATGGTACTAATATTATATTATAGTTTATAAGTAACCTAGAGATTATTTACGTTATATAGGAAATGTATTCAAGATATATACAATTATGCCATTTTATATGACATACTTGAAAATCTAAGAACTGAGCTATTTCGGGGCTCCTAGAATCAATCCCTCATGAATTCCAAATGATGGCTATACATCCAAATTGCTGCTTTCAAGATTTTCTACCAAAGTAATTCTCTGTAGTCATCTACTAACATGGGGTAGCAAAATTCTTTCTTTTTTCCATAAGCAAAGATAGGAAATGGCATCTAATGATTATGTTGCTACCATCTTCAAAGTACAGGCATCAAAATATTTTAATAGGATTACCTCAAATTTAAAGCTTCTATAGATAAAGGCAAAGTCCATATAGGATGAACAAATATGGAGCTAAGTATGGCACTTAATTAGAGTGCTTACCTACCATTCACAAAATCAGGGGTTTATTTGGGAGTAAATTTAAACAAGAAATTGAAAATATATAGTAAGAACAAAAAGACATTGATGAAAAAGTTGAATTGAAGGCCCAGACATAAATCCACACACATATCAGCACTTAATTTTTGATTAAAAAAAAAAACAGAAGTATACATTGGAAAAAGAAAGCATCTTCAACAAATAGGGTTTGTCTAACTGAATGTTGATATTTAGAAGAATGCAAATAGATCTATGTCTATCACCCTGCAAGAACTCAAGTCCAAGTGGATCAAAGACTCCCATGTAAAAACCAGATATATTGAACCTGATTTAAAAAGAAGTAGAAAATATCCTCGAACTCTTTAGCATTGGAAAAGAACTTCCCATGAAGTGAACAGAACACTGTTAACATAGGTATTATAAGATCAACAACTAATAAATGCGATCTTATAAAACTGAAAAGTTGATATAAGACAAAGGACACTGTTAATTAGACAAAGAAGACCCTACAAAATGTGAAAACATTTTTACCAACTCCACAACCAGTAGGGAACTAATATTCAAAATACATAAAGAGCTCAAGAAACTAGATATCAAAAACCAAATAATCTAATTTAAAAATGGGGTGCTCTAAAAAGATCTAAACAGAGACCTCCCAACAGAGGAATCTCAAATGAGAAACACTTAGAGAACTGTTCAATGTCCTTAGCCATCAGGAAAATGAAAATAAAAATTACTCTTTGAGATTTCGTTTACACCAGTCAGAATGGCTAAGATCAATAATACAACTGGTAGCTCATGCTGGTAAGAATGTGAAGCAAGGGGAACACCCCTACATTGCTGATGGGAACGTAATCTTGTTCATTTCTTCCATAGAAATCAGTATAGACAGCAGGGAATCGATCTACCTCAAGGCCCAGATATATCACTCTTGGGCATATACTCAAAGGAAATTCCTTCATACAACAAGAACACTTGCTCAGCCGTGTTCATTGTGGCTTTATTCATGCTAGCCAGAAACTAGAAACAAACTAGATGTCCCTCAGTAGAGGCATGGCTAAACAAAGCATACATTTACACAATAAAAATATGTCTTAGCTGTTGAAAAAATTACATAAAAAAATTTGCAAGCAAATGTCATGGAATTAGAAAAAAAAAATCATCCTGAGTGAGGTAACCCAAACCCAAAGACAAATATGGTATGTACTCACTTATGAGGGAATGTTAACTGTTAAGTAAATGACAACCAAGATACACTCTATAGACCCAGAGAGGCTAGGTAAAGAGGAAAGATCTAAGAAGACATAGGGATCTCCCTAGGAGGGCTAATAGAATAGATTTTAAAGATGGACTAGAGGAAGGTAGAGATGGGAGGAAGAGTCAGGCTGGACGAAGATAGGGTAGAGAGAGAGAGAGAGAGAGAGAGAGAGAGAGAGAGAGAGAGTCTACGAATGGCTAAAACTAGACGGACTACAGTGGAAACTTCCTAAAATCTGTGACCGACCATGATCCTAATGAGGACTCCCAGCAATGAGGGATATGCAGTCTCTTGTAGCCAGGCAAGTGTTCCAGTGGTGGAACTAGGCTGCATTCAATTGTGTTGTTGGCTAAGGGATCCTTGGAAATCCCCCAAATAACCCAGGCTGTTGCTCTCTACAAACTGACAGAGAGGCCTCATTGCTGAGGTCAATACCCACACAACTCATTGAACATGGAGAAGTCAAGCTGGTACCTGTATTGCCTTTACCCCTGTATTCTAGTCTCTTAGGTATGGAATGATACTCTCTGTAGGCTACTGAAAGAGAACTGTGGACACAAACCCAAGTACAAAAAAACCTTGGACCTATATTCTTTCTTGCCTGAACATTGTGCTAGGACAATGGTGGCACAGAACTTGTAGAAGTAGCCCACCAATGTTTACCTTAACCTAAGGCCTACTCTATGAGAAGGAACCCATACCTGACACTGCTTGGTTAACCAAGAACTAGAAACTGGAGATCAGAAACCTAAGGTAAAAACCAAATATCATTGTTCAAAAAAAAAATCAATAAAATGATTCTTCTGATACTCTGCTGTATACATAGATCCATGTATATAGCGCTGATCTATGTCTATCCATCAGCACAGAGGCTTCCTCCAGCAGTGGATGCAGAGGCCTCCAGCCATAACCATCAAATTCCTGCTGTCAGAGCTCAGGGAATTCTGTGAAAGAGGAGGCAGAAATATTGTAAGAGCCAGAGTGGGTGGAGGACCCCAGGAATGGCCTAAGCAATGCTCATATGAACTCACAGAATGTTGTGGGAAATAACAAGAAATGCACCATCCGGCGCTATACCCGGCTACTCGCTGCCCCTCTAGGCCAGCCCCAGGTGGCGTTCTTCCCAGCTCCTTCACCTGCCTCAGAACCATTTCCATCTTCTCAGCCATCTACCCGCTGTAGCTAGTTGTTACAAATCCCTTTAACCCAGTATATCAAAACTTTAGAAGCTTATAATTAATCAGTCAGATTTATATATCAATAAATTCTCAATTCACAAGATGCCCATACAATAATTTCAGAGCCTATTGATAATGATACAAGCTGCCCGCCTAGATGAGACAATTATTCTATCCTTTTATGATACTCATAGCTACCTGTGGCTATTTAAAGCCATATGGAATCTGGATCATCTTCCTCTTCCTCCATCTTCCTTCCTTCTTTCTACCTGTCCCCTGTCTCTGTCTCTGAAACTCTTAGCTCCACCTCCCTTTTCCCTGTCCAATCAGAGGCTTATTGTTGTATTTATATTTGAATTAATTGGGGAAAAAATTCTGCTACAACAGAGACTGAAGAGGCAAGCACAGGGATTACACAGGTTTGAACCAGCTTGGTATTTTTACAGGACTCCTGGCTGTGAGAACAAGCCAGTGACTGACCCCTCTGCCTTCCTGTTGGGTTATTGTGCCCAGCTTCAATATGATAGTTTTTGCTTCATTTTATTATATGTGATTCTGTCATATTTGTCTCTTAGAAGCCTGTTCTTTTCTAATGAGAGAGAAAAAGGAAGTAGATCCAGAAGGGAGAGGATGTCCGTAGGTATTGGGAGAAGTAGAGAGAGGGAAAACTATAGTTAGAATATATTGTATGATAAAATGTAGTGTTAGAAAAGAATCTATTTTCTTTTACTTCTTTTTTGTTTGTTTTTTGATAGATTTTCACTGTGTATCCCTGTGTGTCCTGAAGAATCGATTTTCGGCAAAAGAAAAATAAAATAAATAAAAACTTCTTAATTAATTGTCCCATATTTCACTCAAAAACAATTACCCATATTCACCTTGGACATTATTTCCAGAAATTCTTTCAAAAATAATAATGAAAAAACTTCCCAGTCGTATTCCCTGAAATATCTTTAGTATTAGCTGGATGGTGGGGGGTGCACGCCTTTAGTCCCAGCATTCAGGAGGCAGAGGCAGGTGGATCTCTAAGTCTGAGGCCAGCCTGGTCTACAGAGTGAGTTCCAGGAAAGCAAGTGCTACATAGAGAAACACTCTCTCAAAACAAAACAAAACAAAACAAAACAAAACAAACCTATAGATAGATAGATAGATAGATAGATAGATAGATAGATAGATAGATAGATAGACAGACAGACAAATAGATGGATGATAGGGCATTTTGACTTTTACTCAATCTAGAGAGTAACTTCAGGGGCAAAAGTTCCTTTCTTCTTTGCTTTGCTTTCTCTACCTTCTCTTCTTTCATCTTGAATCCCTAATTCCAAAGATAATAGTACTTTTTTGTATAAAATTAGAAAACTAGTAGCACCACAGTTATAAAATATATGACAAGAAGTACAAAACAGTGGGTTTCATCAAAGTGCCAGAGTGGTCGGACATGTTGAACTAGGTCAGACGCTCTGGTGATGCAATCAGAAGCATTGAGCTAAGTATCCTAGACTCCTTAACTTATAGACTTGCTAAAAAAAAAAAAAATTTAAATCTTTTTCCAACTCTAAGTCCTAGGTACCACTCAAATATACTCTTCCCATATGAATATGTTAGAAGAGGGGGTACATATGAATATGGTAGAAGAGGGGAGGTTCATTAAGTGCTTTTAAGATCAACATCAGACTCTGCCCAGAATTTTTTTTTTTTTTTTTTTTTTGAGTTCGGTGTGGTTTCCCTGTGGCCAGTTTATTTTCTCACACATTGTAGGAGCAATACTTTGTGGGTCAGAAGAGCTTATCTACTGCCATCTTTTCCCTCTTGTAAAATTAAAACTTGGGTTGCTTTCTCTAAACCCTATATTTTCCTGGCTATGGCTTTTGTATTTTGTGTGATCCGTGTCCAGCTTCCAGATAAGCAGATCTTCCACGCAGAGGCTGCTGTTTCACAGAGAGTCACCTCTGAAGACAGAAACAGAAGCACGTTGGTTTTAGAAGTTCTTATTTCTAACTCAGAATTTAGCTGCTTCGTAAGAAATATCTTATTTCTACCAGAAAACTGCCAACAATATTTAGCTTGGTTCAGTCCAAGTTGGATAAGGAATCCCAGTCTGTCATAACTGGTATTCACCCAAGCTTCTATTCAAAGAGAAAAGAACATATGCATGCTATCAAATCATTAGCTCATGACTGTCATCAGTTCCAAGTGTGTGCTGGACATGCCTATCTGCCCTTAGCCTGAGAACAAAATAAAAAAGGCAACAGTTACCAGGCTGCTGAGAAAAAGGCGTTAGGTTAGATTGTAGTAAAATTGCGATTTAACCATCTCTACAAGCAAGTTTTTTTAAAGTTGAAAAAAAAATTGGCATGATGTCCAAGTTTAATTCTATACTCCTTTATCACATTAAGAAGTTTTAATTTGCATGTATAAATCCACCAGTTTTCCAGAAGGTTTTAATGTCTCTATAAGTCTGGTGACAGGAAAATGATCCCAGAAAGTTCGTGGTGACCATGAGGTGTAGCTAAAAAAGATGAGCCACAGTAGTTCCTCTTAACTCTGTAAAAGAAACTTTGTCTTCCATCTTTACAATAAATAAATAAATAAATAAATAAATAAATAAAAGCAATAACGAGTACCAGGAGGAGGGGGAGGACAACAGATTTTCCTTCTTCCCTACTATTTATTTCTAGTGGAACCATAAATAAAAGCAGGAGCTCTTCTGAGATTTTTCCCATTAATGTAGAGCCACATAAGCCTGGAAATGGAAAGCTTCGTTTTGCATCTGCTGTTATTCTTGCTAACATACACTATGTCACTTAGAATGGGTGTTCTATTTCTTTGAGACTGAGGAAAAGTCCAAAGCATACAATAAACTGTCTGAGTCATGTGATCGTCCAGTGTCAGAGCGCCTTAGACTGCCCGGCAATAGGTGTGGTCATTGATTTAAATGGTTTGGTTCCTTTTCTTTAAGCTTAGTTATGAAAGCCAAAGATCGTTTTCTAGGGAAAAGAAAACTGATTTAGCAACCACAGGCGAGAATCCACAGTGCAGAACAGAAAGCCACAGACAATCATCCTGGGAGAGCTGACGGCCCTCATCCAGGAGTTAGCCACGCATGCAGATCCCATGACTGTTGTTTTCAGTGACTGCTCAGGGGGCTTCCGTCTTCCTGTTTGAACCTGAATGACTAGGATTATGATATGCCAGGCCTCCCATTTGATGTGGAGGGTTGGATGAAAGGGTGAGAAAAGCCAAATCACAAGGCCTCAGACCAAGATGCTCAAGGAGCTTCAGTAGAGAATCTTACCTCAAAAATTCCCAATAAAATTCTTGCAAACCGAATCCAAGAACACATCAAAACGATCATCCATCATGATCAAGTAGGCTTCATCCCAGGGATGCAGGGATGGTTCAATATACGGAAATCCATCAACATAATTCACTATATAAACAAACTCAAAGAAAAAAACCATATGATCAACTCATTAGATGCTGACAAGGCATTTGACAAAATCCAACATCCCTTCCTTCATGATAAAAGTCTTAGAAAGACCAGGAATTCAAGGCCCATACTTGAACATAGTAAAAACAATATACAGCAAACCAGTCGCCAACATCAAACTAAATGGAGAGAAACTTGAAGCAATCCCACTAAAATCAGGGACTAGATCAGGCTGCCCACTCTCTCCCTACCTATTCAATGTTGTACTTGAAGTCCTAGCCAGAGCAATTAAACAACAAAAGGAGATCAAAGGGATATGAATTGGAAAGGGAGAAGTCAAATTATCACTATTTGATGATGATATGATAGTATACTTATGTGACCCTAAAATTCCACCAGAGAGCTCCCAAGCCTGATAAACAACTTCAGCAAAGTAGATGGATATAAAATTAACTCAAGCAAATCAGAGGCCTTCCTCTACACAAAGGATAAACAGGCTGAGAAAGAAATTAGGGAAACAACACCCTTCACAATAGTCACAAATAATATAAAATACCTTGGTGTGACTCTAACTAAGCAAGTAAAAGATCTGTATGGCATGAACATCAAGTCTCTGAAGAAGGAAATTGAAGATCTCAGAAGATGGAAAGATCTCCCATGCTCATGGATTGGCAGGGTTAATATAGTAAAAATGGCCATCTTGCCAAGAGCAATCTACAGATTCAGTGCAATCCCCATCAAAATTCCAACTCAATTCTTCACAGACTTAGAAAGAGCAATTTGTAAATTCATCTGGAATAACAAAAAACCCAGGAGAGCAAAAACTATTCTCAACAATAAAAGAACCTCTGGTGGAATCACCATCTGGGACCTTAAGCTGTACTACAGAACAATTATGATTAAAAAAAAAAAAAAACAAAAACAAAAACAAAAACAAAAAACAAAAAAAAAACTGCATGGTATTTGTACTGGCTAGTTTTGTGTGTCAACTTGACACGGGCTGCAGTTATCACAGAGAAGGGAGCTTCAGTTGGGGAAGTGCCTCCATGAGATCCAGCTGTGGGGTATTTTCTCAATTAGTGATCAAGGGGGAAGGGCCCCTTGTGGGTGGTGCCATCCCTGGGCTGGAAGTCTTGGGTTCTATAAGAGAGCAGGCTGAGCAAGCTAGTAAGAAACAATCTCTCCATGGCCTCTGCATCAGCTCCTGCTTCCTGACCTGTTTGAGTTCCAGTCCTGACTTCCTCTGGTAATCAACAGCCATGTAAAAATAAGCTAAATAAACCCTTTCCTCCCCAACTTGCTTCATAGTCATAATGTTTGTGCAAGAATAAAAACCCTGACTAAGACAGTATTGGTACAGTGATAGGCAGGTAGATCAATGGAACAGAATTGAAGACCCAGAAATGAACCCACATACCTATGGTCACTTGATCTTTGACAAAGGAGCTAAAACCATCCAGTGGAAAAAAGACAGCATTTTCAACAAATGGTGCTGGCTCAACTGGCAGTTAGCATGCAGAAGAATACAAATTGATTCATTCTTATCTCATTGTACAAATCTCAAGTCCAAGTGGATCAGGGACCTCCACATCAAACCAGATACACTGAAACTAATAGAAAAGAAAATGGGAAAGAGCTTCAAGCACATGGGCACAGGGAAAATTATCCTGAACAGAACACCAATAGCTTATGCTCTAAGATCAAAAATTGACAAATGGACCTCATAAAATTGCAAAGCTTCTGTAAGGCAAAAGACACTGTCAATAGGACAAAACGACAACCAACAAATTGGGAAAAGATCTTTACCAATTCTATATCTGATAGAGGGCTAATATTAAGAACTCAAGAAGTTAGACTCCAGAGAGCCAAATAATCCTATTAAAAAATGGAGTACAAAGCTAAACAAAGAATTCTCAACTGATGAATACTGAATGGCTGAGAAGCACCTGAAGAAATGTTCAACATCCTCAGTCATCAGGGAAATGCAAGTCAAAACAACCCTCCCACCAGTCAGAATGACTAGGATAAAAAACTCAGGTGATAGCAGATACTGGCAAGGTTGTGGAGAAAGAGGAACACTCTTTTATTGCTGGTGGGATTGCAAGCTGGTACAACCACTCTGAAAATCAGTGTGGCAGTTCCTCCAGAAATTGAACATAGTACTACCACAGGACCAAGCTATACCACTCCTGGGCATATATCCAGAAGATTCTCCAACATGTAATAAAGACACATGCTCCACTCTGTTCATATCAGCCTTATTTATAATAGCCAGAAACTGGAAACAACCCAGATGTCCCTCAACAGAGGAATGGATACAGAAACTGTGGTACATCTACACAATGGAGTACTACTCAGCTATTAAAAACAATGAATTTATGAAATTCTAAGGGAAATGGATGGATCTGGAGATTATCATCCTGAGTGACGTAACCCAATCGCAAAAGAACACACATGGTATGCATTCTCTGATAAGTAGATATTAGCCCAGAAACTCGGAATACCCAAGATACAATCCACAAACCACAAGAAACTCAAGAAGAAAGAAGACCAAGTGTGGATATTTTGTTCCTTCTTAGAAGAGGGAACAAAATGCCCATGGAAGGAGTTGCAGAGACAAAGTATAGAGCAGAGACTGAAAGGACTACAATCCAGAGAATACTCCACCTGGGAATCCTTCCCATATTCAATCACCAAACCCAGAAACTGTCGTGGATGCAAACTAGTGCTGGCTGATAGGAGCCTGATATAGCTGTCTCCTGAGAGGCTCTAACAGTGCCCAACTAATACAGAAGTAGAGGCTCACAGCCATCCATTGGACTGAGCACAGCATCTCCAATGAAGGAGCTAGAGAAAGGACCCAAGGAATTGAAGGGTTTGCAGCCCCTTAGGAAGAACCATATGAACTAACCAGTACCCTCAGAGCTCACAGGGACTAAACCATCAACCAAAGAGTACATATGGTGGGACTCATGGCTCCAGCAGCATATGTAGCAGAGGATGGCCTAGTCGGTCATCAGTGGGAGGAGAGGCACTTGGTCCTGTGATGCCTCAGTGTAGGGGAATACCTGGGTAGATCCAGGTCCTCCACTAGAAGGGAGAGATCTGCAGCACTACCCTGGCTAGCCCACAAAATGCCCCAGCCAGCAAAGGAGAGATAGCTCCCCTGCTCTCATGCCTTTGGTGTGGCTCACCCACACTCATACCACCAGAGCCAGAGCCAATGTGCTTCCCAGGCAAGATACAGTGTCTATTCTACCAAGTGCCGTAGCTGGTGAGGGGCAGGGACAGCTCTCCTGCTCTCATGACCCAGTGGCTCTCTCAAATGCCACAGGTGGTGAAGGTCAAGGGGCGGAGAAAATTTTTTAATGTTTGAGGATCATTTATCCCACAAGTCTGTGTCTCCTATAGTGATAATCCCCCAATCTTTGACAGAACTAAAAGAATATTTCTATTTTGACATGATAAGTTCTAGTGTTAAATGCAATGTTTTTATTGAGATTGGAACAATGGTGCAGAAGACCATCCCATATCTCAACACATGTATAATGCCTTGAATCTGCACAATGGCAAATACACCCATTTGTATCATTCACTTTATGTCTGTGGTGGTCTCAGGACTATTCTATATGATGAGCACATATCAATAACAAAGGTAATCATAAAAAGTTCTCTAGATCTTATATGTTCTTCAGGAGAGAATATATGCATAGTTAATGTGTTAAAAAAGGGTAATGCTATCAAAAATGAGTCAACGTATAAAGCAAAAAAACAGAAAGGGAACCATTTAAATATGAGAGACAGGCATATAAGGTAATGTAAGGGAGAGAGCAAAATAGATATCTTGGTGGAGCCTTCCTGTAAAAAACTGGGAGTTTATGTGGTTTTCCAACCTATGTGATAAAATGTGATGTAGTTAAAGAAGCGTCATCGAAGACAGGGGGTGGCCAGAGACTAACAGTATTATAAATAAGAGACTCATGACAACTCAGGCCTAGTGTCCCAGCCATAAGTGACTGACTTCAGGTGAGATAGCAGTCTAACCTCCTGGCCCAGCTCTCAGAGTTCTGGGCACTGCAACGAGGTGATGGCCACAGGGTGAAAGAGAAAGACCTTAATCTTTGCAGCTCTATGAGAAATTCTCCCACCAAGGAACATTAACATAAATAATTGGGAAACAAAAAAATTGCTAGGAACCAAAATTATTCTCCAGTATGATCCCCTTTTCTTTCCTGCTCATCATGTAAGGTCTCTCTTCCCCTATGTTACCCATAGAAAAGTGAAGATAGTTTGTAATTTTTACTCTGGAATAGTCTCTAACCTACTGAAATGCTGCACTCTTACAAATTGCCATTTCGAACATGCTTTGGAAGCCAATTGTTAGAGCTCAGAAAATGGCTTAGTTGGAGAAGGGCTTGGTGTACAAGCCTGAGGTCCTGAGTTTGGATCCCTAGTATCCATGTGTGCAAGCTATGTTTCAACCCTCAAGTCCTCAGACCTGAGTTTGGATCCCTAGCATCCATGTGAAAAAGCCAGGTACAGCAGCATGCTCCTGCATTCCCAGTGCTGGGAAGATGGAGATAGGAGAATCTCTGGGTTTGATGGCCAGCCAGCCTTGCTAAATCCATGAGCTTCAAGTTCAGCAAGAGAACCAAAAAGTAAAGTGGACAGTAAGAGAAAATGACACCCAGCTTCCAAGTCTGGTCTCCACATGTATATGCCGCATACGTGTGCACACACATGCATAAGCTACACACAAGCACACACATGCATCAACTACATATATGCATATACATGCATATGCCACACACATGCACATACATGCATATTGTACACACATGTACACACAGCATATAGTACACACATGCATATTCCTCACACATCCATAATGCAGATACCACATACATGCATACTCATGTATTACCACACACATTTGCATACCACACACTTGCTCATATGCACATACCACACATATGCACACACAAAAGCCAATACTAGCTGATCCTTTAATGACTCCAGGATGCATCCTTGTTCATTTCCTACTAACAATGACATTCTCTACATGATTTGTCATCACCAGGGATATTACTAAAGTAACATTAATACACATCTATACATCACTGTCAAACTGTGCCGGCTTTACCAGTGTGGTTGAAGGGACAGTATACACTCTTAGTATTTAGTGAATGCTATTGCGTTTTCTTAACCATTGTTTTGGCCATGACTTTAGGTAGCCATGATATTTTGATGAACAAAAAAGACAAAAATCTCTGTCCATATGAAACTTCATCCCAATAGATAGGTGGTAAAAATAGATCATTGTTTTTAAATTAAAAGCAAAGTAAGTAAATTATATTACATAATTGAAACTCACACACACCATGGACTGGACAAAGGAATTTGATATCAATAAGGTAGAGATTGGGTTGAAACATAAAGGAGGGTAACTAATTGGCTACATCTAGAAGGGATCATTGTAGCAAGGCTTGAAGGAAATGAGGTGTTTACTCGCCTGGAATGTTCTAGGCAGGTTTAAGCAAAGTACCTTAAGGGAGGGGTAAGACATAGGAGATGAGGTCAGAGTAGCACAAAGGTCTAGGTCTTTTGAAGGCCCCTATTATGCTTGCAGACAGGAACCTAGCATAACTGTCTCCTGAGAGGCTGTATCCAGAATCAGAAGGAGCCAGATGCAGAGATCCACAACCAAACATCAGGCAGATCCCAGGGAGTCTTACGGAAGAGTGGGGGATAGAAGTAAGTGAGTAGAAGGGGTCAAGGATACCACAAAAAGACCCACAGAGTCACCTAACCTAGGACCATGGGGGTTCACAGAGCCTGGGCCATCAACCAACAGGAGCTGGACCTAGAACTCCCTATACA
Source organism: Montemys delectorum (assembly GCA_019843815.1). Taxonomy (NCBI): domain Eukaryota; kingdom Metazoa; phylum Chordata; class Mammalia; order Rodentia; family Muridae; genus Montemys; species Montemys delectorum. The sequence continues at coordinate 3,293 of JADRCD010205692.1, read as the reverse complement.
TCTGTAGCAAATGTGCAGCACGGTGTTCATGTGGTTCCCCTAACAAGTGGATGAGAGCTATCTGTCTATTCCCTGCCATTGGATCCCCACCCACCCTACTTGGACTGCTTGGTTGGGCCTCATTGGGAGAGGATGTACCTAGATCAGCTGGGACTAGATGCCTCAGGGTGGGGTGGCACCCACAGTGGGACTAGATGCCCCAGGGTGGGGTGGCACCCACAGTGGGTCTAGATGCCCCAGGGTGGGGTGGCACCCACAGTGGGACTAGATGCCC
>JADRCD010205691.1:25666-41148 GCA_019843815.1 Montemys delectorum | reverse complement strand
TTTCTTTCTTTATTCACTTAACATATAGACTTCCTGTTACATGGGTATTTCTTTGGTTTGATTAGAGTTACACAAAGATATTTTATTTTACTTCTGTCTATTATAAAGGTAGTTGTTTCCCTTATTTCTTCAACAGCCCGTTTATCAATGGTAAGGGCTACTGATTTTTTGAGTTAACTTTGAAACCAACCCTTTACTGAAGTCAATTTTAGCTGTAGGAGTTTTATACTCATTTGCATATGCTATATATCACTTGTGAATAGCGTTTTTTCCTTTATTTTCTTTTATAAAATGAATTTTAAAAATTATTTTATATATTCACATCCAAAATGTTGCCCTTCCCACCTCCCAGAGTTCTTCACCCTATCCCCCAGCCCTTTGCCTCTGAGAGGGTTTTCACCTCTCCCCATATGCTCCTTCTGTGGGACATCAAATCTCTCCAGGATTAGGTACATTCTCTCCCATTGAGGCCAGACAAGGCAGTCCTCAGTTACATATGTGCCAGGGGCCACAGACCAACCAATATATAATGCTTGATTGGTGACTTAGTCTCTGCGAGCTCCTAGGGGTCAGTTAGTTAATGTTGCCCATCTTCTTATGGGGTCGCCTTCCCCTTCAGCTCCTTCAATCCTTCCTCTAATTCTTCTGTGGGCATCCGTGACCTTAGTCCCATGATTGTCTGTCACAGTCAGCTACTGATAGAGTCTCTCATAGAATAGTCATGGTTGGCTCCTGCCTGCAAGCACAACATGAAATCAGTAATAATGTGAAGATTTGGTTCTCATGTTGGGATATATCCCAAGTTGGGCTAGTCAATAGAACATCTTTCCCTCAGTTGCTTCTCCATTTTTATCCTTGCATTTCTTTAGACAGGAACAATTCTGGGGCAAAACTTTTAAAGTTGAGACAATGACACCATCCCTCTTCTTTTACATTTCATATCTCCTTGGTCTCTTTTAGTTTTCCTATGCTCTAACTAAAACTTCAAGCACTATACTGAGTAAATAAGAAGAGTGTGAATAGCCTGACATTTTTCCTGAATCTTTTATTTTTCCCTTCATTTAATTTGATTTTGGCTATTGGCTTTTTCTGTTTTGCCTTTTATATATTTAGCTTTGTATCTTTGATCTCTCCAAGACTTTTAACAAGGAGTGTTGTACTTGGTCAAAGGCTTTTTCATTGTCTAATGTGACTATCATGTTGTTCCTTCTTTCAGTTTATTTATGTGGTAGATTACATTGACAGATTTTCACATATTGAAACACTGCTTCAAGTCTGAGATGAATCCTACTTGATTATGTTGGTGTCTTCTTGGATTCTGTGTATGAGTATTTTGAATATTTTTGCATCAATGTTTATAATGGAAATTGGTCTAAAATTCTCTTTGGTGGTTGAGTCCTTGTTTAGTTTTCAGGGTGAATGTGTTCCTGCAGAATGAGCTTGGCACTGTTTCTTCTGTTTCTATTTTGTGAACTAGTTTGATGAGTACTGATATTAACTTTTCCTTGAAGTTCTGATAGACATCTCTGCTAAAGGCATCTGGCAAGGAGCTTTTTGTTGTTGTTGTAAGATTTTTTGTGCCCCTCTCCCCTGTTGTAAGATTTTAATAACTGTTTCTAGTTCCTAAGTTAGGCTGTTTACCTGATCTTGATTTAACTTTGGTAAGTGGATTCTATGCAGAAAATATGTCATTTCATTTATATTTTCTAATTTTGTGGTATACAGACTTTTGAAGTAAGAGTTAATGATTGTTTAGATTTCTTCACTGCCTGTTATGTCCATGCTTTCACTTCTGATTTTGTTTTTTTGTTGTTGTTGTTGTTTTTTTTAGGAGGGGGATAATGTCTCTGGATTTTAGTAGTTTAGTGCTTTCAGGTGTGCTTTTTATTTGCTAGAATGAGACATCTCTATTTTCTTTAAGAAAGCATTTAGTGCTATATACTTTCCTTTTAGCACTGCTCTCATTATGTCTCATGACACTCAGAACTTAGATGACCACAGTATCTGAGGTGTAAGCTTAAAGAAAGCCAGTCTCCTGCTCCCTCATTGTTGCCTGGCACCCCTTTGATGAGTATAGAGTGCCCTGCCCATTCTGTTTTGATTTCTTTTGGTTCAATGTCTATTTTATTAGATTTAGGAATGACTACTCCAGCTTGTTTCTTTTGTTTATTTACTTGGAAAATCGTTTTATCCAGTACTTTTCTCTGATGTAGTATCCTCACATGTTGCTGAGGTGTGGATTTTGTATGCAGCAAAATGATGTATCCACTCTGTTAGCCTTGGTTTTTTATTAGTGTATTGAATCCACTTTTGGTGAGAGATATTAATGACCAATGAATGTTAATTCCTGTTATTTTGATGTGTGTGTATGTGTATGTGTGTGAGCAAGAGATATTGTCTTCTTTTGGTTTTTCTCATGTGAATTATTAATTTATTTTCTTTCCTTGTGTATAATTTCTCTCTGTGTTTGAGTTTTCCTTCTAGTATCACTATTACAGGGCTGGATTTATGGAAAGATATTTTTTGTATTTGGTTTTGTCATGGAATCCTTGGTTTTCCTCCATCAATGGTGATTCAGTGCTTCAGGGGATATGGTTTCTGGGCTGATATCTGTTATCTCTTATGTCCAGGCCCTTTAGGCTTTCAGATTCTCTGTTGAGAAGTTGGGTGTAATTCTGATGTTTGTCTTTATATGTTACTTGGCCTTTTACTCTTGCAGCATTTAATATTCTTTGTTTGTTCTATATATTTTGTCTTTTAGATATTATGTGGTGTGAGTATTTTTCTTGATCCCATCTAATGGTGTTCTTTAAGCTTTATGTATGTTTAAAGCCATAGTTTTCTTTAGATGAGAAAATCTTTCTTCCATGATTGTGTTGAAGATACTTTCTGTGTCTTTGAGCTGGCAATCTTCTGAGCCTTTTATTCCTATTGATTTTAGGTTTGGTCTTTTCATAGTTTTCCAAATTTCCTGCATGTCTTGAGTTAGAAAAAATTTAGGTTTCACATTATCTTCTACCAACTTATGTACTTCTATTGTATTTTTTATACCTGTGATTTTGTCTTCTATGTCTAATATTCTGTAAGTGATATTTGTACATGTAGCTCCTTTTCTCTTTTCTAGTTTTTGCCAGATTGCCTCAATTTGATTTTTCTTCATAGCTTCTAATGCTTCATTTTAGACATTGGACATTATTATCTTTTATTCACATGTTTGATTGTATTTATCTATATTTCTTAGTGTTTATTCATTTTGACTATAACTCCTCTATTTAATTTTATTTTCCTGTATTTCTTTAATAGATTTATATATTTCATTGTTAAGAGTCTTGTCATCTTCATAAGATTAGATTCAATGTCTTTTTCTTGCACTTCAGGTTTGCTAGGATGTGCAGGTCTTACTGTGCAAGGATAGCTGTGTTCTTGTGTTATCATATTGCCCCGCATTTTGTTGATTATGTTTTTACTATGTCCCTTAGCCATCTGATTGTCCTCGGTGTTGACAGGCCAGGTAGTCCCTGATGGCTGCATGTCTCTGGGATTTCATGTAGAGCTGGGATGCCCTGGGTGGCAGCAAGTTTCCAGGGTTGCAGGCAGAGCTGTTAGTACCTCATGACTTCAGACCTCTGTTTGTCCAGGATGTCAGCAGATGCAGACAGATCTTGTGGTTTCAGATGGCTGCAGTCATCTAGGATTGCAGGTAGTAGTGTGTTCTGGAAGATGCAGCATGAAGTTGATGGAGCAGACCTCACAGCTGCTGTGCTTTGCAGGGAACCTAGCTGGCAGAGGAGGAGGCTTTAGGGATCTGACTTGTTTGGCCTGGGTGGCAGCATGCCTTCAAGGATGCAGGCAGATCTATGGCCCAGTAAATGAGGTGCAGATTCATGTTTCTGAGATATATTTAAAAAACAGTGTGTGATTGTTCAAATATCAGGTAAAAAAAATTCATATTTTGACATAAAGTTTTTCATAGTAGTATGGTTGGAAAATTGATTTTATATACATTATGACTTTTGACATGTGCACAAATGCTCCAGTTTCTATGGAATTTATCTGTCTCAGTGAATATTCAATAGGATTTGAGAAAAATTAAATCTATTCTTATATGCCTCACATGAGATTTTCCTGATATCTGCAATTATTTTACTTTAAAAATATTCCATGCACATAATTTTAAATTTATTTTTCAAGTGATTGTCAAATGATTCATGTCCATATTGATAATTGAGATTCACAGTGAGGAAAAAATTTTAATGGGTGATACTTGCAACAATTTTGTTCAAGTTATCTGTTACTTTGTTGACTTGCATATATATCACAAAATATGTGATATATTTAATGAAATATGTACTAATATCCTTTACTTTTATGACATTTGGGATTTTTTTGGAAAAATGTTACTTCACTTCTGTGTTATAAACTTTTGCTATAATCCTTAGATTAGTGCTATTGTATGCATTATGCATGTATATTATTTTCACACAACTCAAAAATGACACATAACAATTTGCTTTGTTACCTTCAGCATTGTCTTCTGAACACTCCAGGAAGCTACTCTCCAAGGTGTGTACACACAATTATTTTCAGAAAGAAATAACACAAAGATTTGGATTTGATTTTCATGTCGACCTATATAGAAAGAGTTTCTGGGAATATAGAGGTGGCATTGAGGAGCATGAAATATATGATTATGAAAATGATCTGCTGGCAAAACACATCTCTTTCATTTCTGAGAAGAATAAAGAAGTTCTAGCTATTCCTGAGAGAGCTCACACTGGATCACTCCCATCTTTACAATTGGAAGCTACTCTAGCAGAAGTAGCTTTACAAGTTTTGAAATGCAACTCTGTCCTACAGAAAAATACAGAACCATTAAAGAGTGACATTTGTGTGAATAAACAAACTTCCCTGAAGCATTTATCAAGTTGTATGGAATTACACAGTACTTCAATACTTTATGAACAAAGAAGATTTTGGAGAAGAGAAAAAATTACTGAATATCATCAATGTGAAACATATTTCTCTAAAAATTTATTACAGCTCCCACAACAATTAAATCTACTTTGTGACAAGTTCTACCATTTTGATAAACATAAGGAACTGTCGATGTATGCAGTGAAATTTGGACCATACCACGTGGGAGATACTTGTGGGAACCCTAACAGATTAAGTGATACTAACATAGGCTATGTTAAAAACCCTGTTCTGAAGGATGACCAGAACAATCAACATAGAGGGATTTTTTACCAAGGTAATATTATATTATATGATTCTCATCATGAAACAATTCTAAGTAAAAATGAGATAAGTAAATGTATTCCAGAAAATTATTATAATCATGAAAGTAGACAGGCTATGTCTAATCACTGTTCTCAGTCATCTTTGCAACAGCAGGACCATACTACAGAGAAACTTTACACAAGTGACTGGAAAGATGACCTTTTAAATGAATCCTTAATTCTTCGGGATATAATGGAACGTGGACTAAAGGAGATGTCAATAGATACCCATGTGATACACACAGGAATGCCTTAATTGAATCATTATACTTAGAAAAAAATAACATAAAATGTATGAAAAAACAAGTTTTCCAGGCTCCAGGATATGATAAGTCATTGAATTTCAATTCCAATATCATTCAACATGATTCAAGTCATAATGGAGAAGGATGTCAGAAAGTCAAAGTACACATGTACCATTTTTTGAATGTAACAAATGTCTTGGGACATTCAAATTTATTAGTTGAAGAAAAACACGCAAAACAGAAAACACCAGAAAAATGTTCCAGTAAACCCTCAGGCTTTATAATATTTCAAACTAGAGGAAAATCATGGAAATGTATCCAATGTGGCAAGTCCTGTGCTCAGTCCTCAGCTCTTCAAAACTCTCACAGAATCTGTTCTGCAAAGAAGTCTTATATTTGTAAGGAATGTTGGAAATCATGTACTTGGTCCTCAAAACTTCGAGCTCACAACAAAATACACATGACACAGGAACTTTATAAGCCTAATAAGTGTGGGAAATCATTTACCGAGTCAACAAATCTAGCTCACCAAAGATTCCATACAGGAGGCAAACCTTACAAATGTGATGAATATGGTAAATATTTTACCCGCTCTTTCAATCTTCAAGTGCATCAGAGAATCCACACAGGAGACAAACCTTACAAATGTAATGAATGTGGAAAATCATTTACCTATAACTCAAGTCTTAAAGTTCACCATAGAATCCACACAGGAGAGAACCCTTACAAAAGCAATGAATGTGGGAAATCATTAACCCGTTACTCAAGTCTTAAAGTTCACCACAGAATCCATACAGGAGAGAAACCTTACAAATGCCATGAATGTGGGAAATCATTTACCTATTACTCAAGACTTAAAGTTCACCATAGAATCCACACAGGAGAGAACCCTTACAAATGCAATGAATGTGGGAAATCATTTACCCATTACTCAAGTCTTAAAGTTCACCACAGAATCTATACAGGAGACAAACCTTACAAATGCAATGAATGTGGGAAAAGCTTTATAAAGTACTCAAATCTTAAAAGTCACTACAGAATTCACACAGGAGACAAACCTTACAAGTGTAATGAATGTGGGAAATATTTTTCCTGGTCTTCAAGTCTTAAAGTTCACCACAGACTTCATACTGTAGACAAACCATTTAAAAATAACTAGTGTGGAAATCATTTACACAGTCCTGAAAACTTCAAGCTCACCACAGAATACACACTGAATGTGAACTGTATAAATCTAATAATTGTGGAAAATCATTTACTGAGTCATCAGATCTGCCAGCTCACCACAGAATCCATACAGGTGACAGACCTGTAAATGTGATGGACGTGGGAAAAGCTTTATACAGTCTTCAGATCTTAAAAATCACTACAGAATCAACAAAGGATAGAAACCTTACAAATGTAAGAAATGTGGCATGCCTTTTACCTAATCCTATCTCCTCATGTTCATCAAAGAATCCATACTGGAAAACAACCTTATATGTGTAAATGAATGTAGAAAATCTTTTTCCTGCTCCTCAAATCTTCATTCTCACCACAGAATCCATACAGACAAACTTAACAGTTGTAGTAAGTATGGAATTGATTTCCCAACACCTCAGCTCTCCAACCATATCACAGAAACCATTCTGGGGACAAACTTTTCAAATATGGTGACTATAACAATCCTTTACCCTATGCCCTTAACTTTATAAATGTAATGAATGTGGAAAATACATTTCCCAGTCCTGAAATCTTCAAGGTGACCACAGAATCCATACTGCAAACAAACATTACCAATGTAAATAATGTATGAAGTCCTTCACACAGAAATTATATTTTGACACCTGACATAGCATGCATGCTAGAGACAAACTGTACAAATGTTAAGAATATGGCAAATAATTTAACACAAACTCAAACCTGAGAACAAATAGATGATCTCTGCAACAGACTAAATTGATAAGTAATTATTGTCATAGTATTAATACAGAAACCTGTTATTTACAAAGAAAATCATATTATTATGAATTTAAATAATGTTGAAACATAACTCATTGTCTGGAGAATTCCCCAAGGAAGCCCTGTAGTTTATTAGGAATTGGAAATATTTTACCCAGAAACACAGCTTATATTCATATTAAGTAGTTATTTAGAAAACAAGATATTAAAAAATCTTTCACCCAGTATAATCAGACATTACTAATTGATAATGACATAGAATTCAGGTTCAAACAAAATTAGAGAAGTAGTATTTTCAAATATAAGGGTTTAATTCACAATAATATTAATAACTATCTTTATACAAACCTGTTGCATAATGTTCTGTATAGTTTAGTAGGCTATAATATTGGGCTTTGTGAGACATTCTATGTGATGATTAATTTGTTATTAGTCTTTGAGCTTTTTAAAGAATATACATTATAGGAAATTTTTAATCTCAAAATAATCTCTTATTTGTCAGGATTATCAATAAATTTATTACAACTGTTTTCCTATTACTCCTGCCTTGGGGTGATTAGTATCCACTTTTGTGGGATGGTATCATTATTATATTCTATTTCCTGATTGATAATGCCAACAGAACATGTCATAAAAGATACATTTGATTGCTTTGGGCAAATGCCATGAAAGCAATTAGGCAGAGTAGATATCCTGAGTAGAAGATAATTTGAGGTTTTCTCAGTGTGTGTGTGTGTGTGTGTGTGTGTGTGTGTGTGTGTGTGTGTGTGTGTGTATTTTACAGATAACGTCACTCCCATTTCAAGGAACATAGCTTGACATATATTGAAAAATACCACATACCATTATGGGTCCAGGAGGTTGAAGATTTAAGATGATAAATGTTCCTCTAGTCCAAATGTTATTATTCATCATGTGTTGTGAATATTGTCCACCATAGAATTTTCTCTCAGAGAAATTTTGTCCGAAATATTCCTCCAACTCTGCCTAGTGTACCTCCTGAGATGAACCAAAGCTGCCTTCTCTCTACCTGTATATAATAATGCTGCTCCTCTTCTTGTTTGTGGGTGTTAACCTGAGTTCCTTGTTAAACTGTATGGAATGAACTTGCTGAGCTTTCTGTGCACAGTGGTTCACCAGGATCACATCTAAGTCTAGGTTTTCAACAGATCCTGTTATTTGTTGTTTTCTACATTTAAATATTCCCTTGATGCAGCAGCCAGGACCATTGATTGGAACATGCCGGAAATCACAATTTTAGGGAAAGTCTATTAAACTATAGTGAAATTTATTTCTTTAATGAAATTTATTAAATGGAAATGCATTGTATTTAATGTTATGAAATCTCTATCTGTGTCAAAGAAGAAACACAACAAAAACAAGAACATGTTGAAACCCTTAAATATCTCAAAAATCAATAACCACTGGGAAGGAGAGTGAAATACAAAACATGATCCTATATAACTGGGACAAGATGGATGTTTTCTTGAGCAATGTTTTCAGGCAAAATGTAAATCAAAAATAAAGGGCATAATTTTACCTAGATGTCTTTACTTAGCATTGCTGAGATTTTGTGAAGTATTGAATTATAACATGTAGAGTATATTATGTATGCATTATTAATTGCTGTGCACTATTATAATCCCACATGTAGTATTACCATAAATGTATACTTTTTATCATTTTATAGAATAAATCTTGTTGGCTTTACATTTAACTTCAAATATATTATAATAAAAATGCCATTTAAAAAGATGACCTCGGTGCACTCCATGATGCACATATTCCTATCTTGCAAGAAAATGCAAAACTAAACCACTCAAATTCACATGAGAAGTTTGGTGAACTCAAGTACCAAAAGAAAATTATTGATAAAAAATAACCATTAAAGATCAAAGGTTGATTTTGGACCTACTTTTCCAATATTGCAATCAGCAATGGTGAGAGTTTGTTAACAAAGAGAGGATGTGTTGCACATATCAAAGAAACAACATAATGAAATTCATACATGGAATTCTCAATCTGATTAGACGAAAAGCCTTAATAAAATGGGTAAGTCCTTGTTTTACTTATTTCAGATGACAATATACTCAGTACCTGTGTACCTGTTAGAAATTCAGGATTTCAAGCAAGCAATACAAGGGTATTTAGGGTGTTTGCATTTCATATCTATTGTGAATAGAGCAATGCTTAACAGAATCAGCAAGATTTTATGGAGTAGGTTAGTGAGTCCTTTGTCCTGGGCCATAGGGTACATTTAATTTTAATTTTGAGAATCTTCCACACTGATTTCTATAGTTGCTGTACTAGTTTACAATCTTGAAAACATGACTGAAGTTTCCTATTTCCCTGTTGAATTTCTTGTCAATTGCATTGATGATCTTTGCCGTATGACTGTGAGAAGATGATTCCCAAAGTTATTTGAGATCCTAGGGCCATCTTTTTAATGGGTTATTTTTATTATAATTTTACTGATTATTTCTTTATAACTTCTACATATTTAATTATCTGTTAAAAATAGAGCTGCCAAAGATCCTCTCCCAATCTATGCGATTTCTTCTTCATTATTCAGTCTGGCATGGTCAATTAAAGGGACAGTGTGACATGGATCTTGACCCTGGAACAGAGCCAGCAGGGCATGGACCTCTAGTAGTGTTGATGGTTGCTGTGGGAGTAAGGTTTGTTTGTATAATCATGTGCCTATTTTCATGGTTCAGCTTTGAGGAACTCTCTGCCAAGGTTAATGATTCCATGATAATTAAAGACAGCACAAGTGATGGAGGTGAGGGTGTAGATAATGTCTCAATAAAATGGTAAAAGTTGATACCTTTAGAAGAGCTCTCAAGGCTGTGAAAAGAGGTCTGGAAACATGAGCTCCAAAAATATAATTTCTCAATTATTCAAAATATAAGGATGCAATATGAGTTGTATAGGGAACATTGCCGAACTAAAAAGAACAGAAGAATCTGCACTATGAGCCAGCTTGTCTGGGAGATACAAAACCAAGTAGATTTCTGAGTTCAAAGTCAGCCAGAGACAAAGCTAGCTTAGACCCAGGTGTGATAGAATGGCAATCTCAAAGTGAGATCCCACCCAGGAAGCTTATTTTGCATATTTAAGAAAGACAGACAGATCTCTGAGTATATTTGCAAAGTTAAAAAAAATATTCTTGCTAGCTCTATCTAAGAGTTATGGGACTAGGCTCTTGAAACCTGATTCCTGGCAAAGTCATAAGGGAACCTGGAATAATAATGTAACAGATGTGTAAATAAAAACTGGGCTTTTGATCTACAAGAGAGGAGCTATCCTGAGAGTTTGGAATTACAAAGAGAGCTGTCTGGAGAGATAGCTGTCTGAAGGCTGTCTTGAGCAGAACATAGGTCATCAGCCTGTAACCCACAATTTAACTTCAAGTTATTCTTTCATCACTCCCAGAAGCCCCTTCGTCACGTCTGCTCTGCAGTCTGAGGCTGAGCCTTGGCACTTGACACAATATTTTTTCCTTTAGTTTTGCTAAAGACTTTTACTTATATAAATTCTAACTTGTCAATTATTGTCCTTAATTCTTGGAAAAATAGTCTATTCAGAAAATTCTTTCAAATAGCATGATAGATGACAGATATCTAGATGATATATAGATATATAATGGATATAGTTGAATATAGAAAGTTTCTTAGGTAAGTGTATATACATATATACACATACCTATCAAACTATCCATTTACATATATACATATGTTATATATTAATCTATTTTCTGAATAGGATTCACTTTTGTGCACAAGAGATGGTCAACAGTTGATAATGTGGATATATATATATATATATATATATATATATATATATATATATATTCACCCTGAACAAACTTTTGTGATCTTCTTGCAACAAAGTGACACATGTCATTTTTTTCTTTTACTGAATTTATTAGCCAGCAGCCATTTAAATTTTATTTCCCTGAAATCTAAAAAAAAAAAAAGCAGGAAGTAGAAAAAATTCAGTTCTTGAAATTGCTACTCATGTTTTTATTATTTTGCTTTCAAAAATCCTTATTTAATTATGAATCTTTAAAGCTACAATAATGATTGTTCTAGCAAGATAGTACATTGGTACAATAGTGATCAAAAGGTTTGGAAGTATCCAATAGCATTCAGATTGGATTTAAAGCCCAGTGTAAGAAAGGAATTCATGCCTAGTCCTTTGTTCTTGGCCAAAAATATCTATGACTGGTGAAAACATAAAACCTATGGCAGAACCTATTACTATTATATTTCCAAATGGACATAGTACCAAATTGTCTTATAAATATTTACCATTATACTCATAGTTTAGTGTAGCTCTTAACCATTAACAGAGAAACTACATCCTCCCTCCCCACACACACATTGACAGAAGTTTATGCAGAGACACTTGTCATTGTGTAAAGAAAAAGTGATTCTGAAAATATCAAGCCAGTCAAAATTTTTGCACAGAAAGATGAGAGGATCATGAAACCTTTCATTTAGCTGAAGAGCTATTGGCAGTTGATGACTGTTAGATAAGAGTCAGTTTTCTTCTGGTCCTTTACTTCTGGTAGGTTGCTAATGATGCACTGGGTATCACTACACCCATGCACATATGAGCATCAATAGATTCCATGGGAATAAAAAAGAAGAGGACAGGAAGTTGGAGGAAGTTTTTGGATGGATATAACCAAAGCACATTGCACGTGTTTTGAAAAATTCTGAAAGAAGCAATTGATATTTTTAATTAATATGGAAATAAATAAAGCATCAAGAACAAAATTACAGGTCTAATTGGTTGTCTGCATAAGGAAGATTGCAAATAGATCCATATTTTTCACCCTGCAGAGAACCCAAGTCCTAGTGGATCAAAGACCTCAATGTAAAATGAGATATACTAAATCTAGGTGAAGACAATGTAGGAAATAGCATTGAACTCATTAGTATACGTGAGACAATTCCCTTAGCAGAACACCAATGTCTCAGGCTCTAACACTAACAAATGATAAATGGGACCTTATAAAACTGAAAATCTTCTGTTAGGCAAAAGGAACTGTCACCAGGATGAAATGGAACCTTATGTATTGGGAAGTAATCTTCACCAACCCTATATCTGACTGAAGGCTAATATCCAAAATTTATAAAGTAGTTAGATGCCAACAACCCCAAGAACCCAATTTATAAATGAGGTACAGATCTAAATAGAGAGTTCTCAACAGAATCATTTCAAATACACCCCCAAAACCACTTAAATACATTAGGTTTGCTTAGTCATCATTTTTAAAAATCAAGTCTTGCACTGATAACTTAACTTCTCTGTTCTATTTTGTGCCATTTTGAGAAACCTTCATTTGGAAATCTATTTTGTTACAGAAGCACCTATCTTCAAAAATGTCTCCAGACAAAAAACCTTATACTTAATTTTATGTTTGCACCTTATGTTTGCAGCTTAACAGGGAGGGCCTGCTTTCAAAATGAGAGGAGGCTATTAAATGTTTTTAGAAATGTGATGCCTCTATCTTGTGTAGGACATGTAGAGTATGCTCTTTAATCTAGTAAATATTTTTAAGAGGTAGAGATACATTGTTTTAGTTAACCAGCTCTTAATCAAAATCTCTGAAATTCTTGTGTTTTACATACCTATCAGAAGTTTCCCAGCTTGTTTTAATTATGGTTTTCCCCTTCTCTTCCCAATCCCTTGAAAAAAAAGAAAAAATGGGATCTAGTAATGAACTGAGCAGAAATGTTTTATAGGCCTTTTGATCTATACAGCTTAATAATTGGATACTTGATAATTTGTTTTATTATATAATTGATAAATGGTGATGTGTATTGATGTTAGTTCAACCACATATTTATACTGTATGGGAATGTGTGCTTATAGTATTGTGGGAGAAATAAGGTTATCAGTGTTCACAGCTTGTAATAATTAATGTGAGAGCTTCAATATCTAAATAAATGATGAAATACAGAAAAGTTCAAAGGCCTTAGGCGACACAGGAATGCAAATCAAAACAACTCTGAGATTGCATCTTATACCAATCAGTATGGCTAAGATCAAAAACTTAAATGATAGCATATTAGAATATGATGATGAGGATTTGGAGCAAGGGGAACAATCCGCCACTGCAGTTGACATTCCAAACTTGTGCATCTACTGTGGAGTTCAATTTGCATTTCAAAGAAAACCTGGAATAGTTCTACATGAAGACCCAGCTATATCTCTCCTGAACATATACCAAAAAGATGCCCTACTATACCTGCTCACTTACGTTCATAGTAGCTTTATTCATAATCATTAGAAACTGGAAATAACCTACATGTTCCTCAACTGAAGAATGGATAAGGAAAATATGGAACATCTACATAATAGAATACTGTTCAACTATTAAAAACAAGACATCAAGCATTTTTCAGGCAAATAGATGTAATTTGAAGTTATCATCCTGAGTGAGTTATCCAAGACCCACAAGAACATGTGTGGTGTGTACACTGATAACTGGATATTAGCCATGAAATCCAGGCTAACCATGCTCCACTCTGTAGACCCACAGAAGGAAGATTAAAGCAAGAACGTTTGAATCTCACTTGGAAGGGGGAAGAAAGTAGCTATAGGAGGGAGATAGAGGGAGTGAACTGAGTGAGAAAGGGGATAGGGAGTGGGATAAGTGAGAATTTGGGATCAGGTGTGAGGAAGGACAGGAGATATGGTCAGATGGTCATGAGAATGAATGGAACATGCAAATGGCAGGGGTAGGAAGTGGAATTCATTTTAATGATGTCCCAAAGACATTGGAATAGGAAAAGTAACCAAGATTCCATTGAAGTCTTCTTAGATGTGACACAGCATTGGAGATATGGAACCTGAACATATGGCCATCTCCTGTTCCCAGGTTGTAACTCTTCTGGAGCAATGGGGACACAAATCCATCCACAAAATTTTCAACACAAAATTTATTCAAGAATAAGGCACAGAGCAGATTGAGTGAATGGCAAAGCTAAAACTATTAATGGAACTCTGTTAAGCTTGCTGACAGGAGTCTACTAAGGCTATGATCTGAGGGGCTCCCCCATACACCTGACTCAGACTGATGCAGAGACCCACATCTGAACAGTGGATGGAGCTTGGGGATTCTTATGAAAGAGTTGAGGGGCCTGAATGAGATAGGAACTTCACAGGAAGACCAAGAGAGTTGACTGACCTGGATCCTTGGGGCTCTCATAGACCAACCAAACAGCATGCATGGGCTATACCTAGGACCCCTGCACATATGTAGCAACTGTGCAGCTCTGTCTTCATATAGTTCCTGAACAACTGGTATAAGGTATCCCAAAATCTGTTGACTGTCTGTGGCATATGCTCTTCTACCTGGGCTTCCATGTCTGTCCCCAGTGGGAGAAAATGAGCCTACCCTAGCAGGGACTTTAAGTGCCAAGGTGGAGGGATACCTGTGTAGTTTCTCTGCCCTCTCATAGTAGAAGAAGATAGCAGATGGGGGGAATTGCTTGAGGGAATGGATGACCAAGAGGGTGGCGGGATCTTTAGGAAAGTAAAGTGAGTTTTAAAAATAGGGATAATTATTTTATTTTTTATATATGCTGTATCAATCAAAATAATATGTTAGCAATTTAGTAACTGTGGGAATATTTCTACCCTTGATTTTTTGAAAGAGTTCCTTCCCCAGTATCTATGTTCCAAGTGCTCATTTATTTTATCAGTCTACTTGGCCTGGTCCTACATTGGTTTTGTACAAATTTGGCAATTTAGTTAACATTTACCCCAGTACACACTGAATAAATCAAATTACCTGGCATAATTTTATAGTCTTCATACACACTCTGAAGGCATTAACAGAAAAATGTGAAGTGTTCCAAGGAAGGAACACTGCAGTGGAATGCCGAGTGCCTTCAGTTTCAAGCATCTGGTTCCAGGAATCCCTTGGGCAGCAGCTCATAAGCAAAATTCAGTCTCTCTCTCTCTCTCTCTCTCTCTCTCTCTCTCTCTCTCTCTCTCT
>JADRCD010205691.1:0-25656 GCA_019843815.1 Montemys delectorum | reverse complement strand
TCTCTCTCTCTCTCTCTCTCTCTCTCTCTCTCTCTCTCTCTCTCTCTCTCTCTCTTCTGTATGCACACTAATATACATATATGGTACACTGTTTTCAATTTCTGTGATATTCTGACTGCAGTAAATGCCATTGCACTTTAAATTTGACAAATGGACTATTAAAAGTTGCAGGAAGATTAACTTCTGGGGTCTTCCATCTAAAATGTGTAATTCACCTGCATTAATCATTTTCACCTTCAACTTATCTTTTGGTATTAAGGGGGATATACATTGAAAACTCCATATCATTTGAGTTTGGTTCCTAGTCTCTGAGAAGAACCAATCTCAGGTGTGAGGTATGACTAGGAATCACAGATGAGAAAGTTCATATGCAATGGTGCATGGAGTGGACAACAGCCTCATGTCTCCAAGAACCATGAAAGTACAAGCTTCTCAACTATAGTTAACCTAAGAATCACCTAGCTTGGTGCTTAAAGTCATTAAACTTTCATATGTGTGATGTCAACAGTGTATTTTAATCAAATACTGGCTTTTCATTCTATTCAGATTTTATATTTCTAATTAACAGCCATAGAAAATCAGTTAAATGGACTGAATTACATTTTAATTTACAGGTCATCACATCCTTCAAAATGACTGAAGAGTAATTCCTGAGATAAAGCCCACACAACATTCTTGAAACCTCTTCCAATGATTTCAAAATAAAACAGAGATTAGTAATTAGTATATCAAACTATTTGGATGACAGAGATGGTATTATACTAACGGGATAGAATCTGATAAGAAAATAGTGTGCAGTGATATCACTAAGTATTATTATTAACATATATATATGTTAATATAATATATAATATGTATATATATATGGAGGGTATGAAAACTTGAAAGGCAGAGAGTTATAGAATAGGGAAATTTGGACATCTAAAATCCTATACTGCAGAATGTACAATCTAGGAACACTATACTTTGTGTTAAAAGTACATTCAATCAGGTAGTAATAATCCCTTTCTTATTGTTGTGTTCATTATTATTACTTGTTAAGTAATTTTTCCCAATATTTTACTATTTTAGCACAAGAAAGCACTAAGAGAAGGAGTTTACTTCTTCAGTGCTTAAGGTTTGTTTACTGTACTTCTGGTATCTGAATAAACTCTGAAATAGTGTCCTACTTAAACTGTTGTATAATTTTTTTTCTGTACAAGTTAACAAATATCTGAATTACTACTAATGTATATGATTGATTACTCCTAAGTCAGGTCATCAATAATGATAGTAATAAAATTTAGGTGTTATTATTATGTAAACTCTAATGAAAGTTACTCAATCAAACTCAGTACATTTAGAGAACCTAAGCAGATATGTAGGTTGTACCAAATGTTTTATATATATATCCCTTGTGATTTTTATGTGTTGTTTAATTTGAGAACTACAGTCTTACAATATAGAAAAGGTAGGAAGTTAATGGACCAGTCAGTAATAACCATGGACAATGATTTCTCCGGGTTCTGATTGTGGCACACATTTGTACATAACAGGAAAGTACTTTTCATTTACATGTGAAGCAGGTAATGGGTATGGCAGTACTTGGAATGCAGAGGTAATGAGGGCACCATGTTTGAGACCAGTGGGGGATACATAACAAGGACAGCTTTTCAAATGGAGCATTTTGTCCTACATGGTTTATCTTCTGTAATGCTAACCCACAAAGTCTAAGAGAGGAATCTCTGAATTGAGCTGTATTGAAAAGCTGTCAGTCTGTGAAGGTGAAAGCAGTCAGATTAGGTTGTAGCATTTTTGAGAAAGTTGTTTAGATCTCTTGATGTTTCTTCTGTTGTGTCAATTTTAAGACCTGTGATAGATTCCATAGCCAGTGATTTCCAGAATCACAGGATGGTGGGTATATGTGAGTGTGTGTGTACACGCATGCTCACATGTGTGCACATATACATGCCTTCCCATGAATGTGACTAGGATACAGAATGACCCGTGTTAGAGACTGATCAGGGGAACATTTGAAGAACTGTCTATAATGTTGGAGGCACTGAGAAAAGTTGACATTACCCACTTGTACCTAAGGCAGAAGATGCAACATTTCTACACTGAATTGACCTTTCCCCTAATTCCTTCATCTGAATGCATGAAACTCACTCTGTTGTGAAGTGTTAGTGACTTACTCAATGTCTACAGATTTCAATGACATTTAGAAAATATCTGCATAACAACTAGTATGGTCTAAATAAGTATCAATCTTAATCCACCTGATGTATAATTTCACCATTATATACACTATAGACATCTGAGGAATAACTCAAGTAAAGGCTCCAAACTATCTGTTGCTTCTTTATTTCTAATTCATAAAATTTTTCATCTTGTTTGGTGCATCAATGTCAATGACATTCTGAGTATTAAACCATATGGGTATGATTTGGAGCCATCAGTATCACCATGGAGTGATACAAATGATTAACCCTAGCGTTGCAGAAATAGACCATTAGGTCTCTGAAGAACAGTGTAGAGTTTTACATTTCAAAGCTTGATATTTGAATGGGGACATTTCTACCTTTGCTAATAAAAAAATCTGTATCATTTTGACCAGCACATACCAAACCTTCATCAGCCAATTTCATGCATCATGACAGGTATTGGACCTAGTTGGAAAATCTGAATTATTGTAAACAGCAAAACAAAATAAAGACAGATGTGACCTTTCCTACATATTCTTTACAATTAATATGAGTAGAGATTAAACAGTAATCATTTATTAAGTGAATTGGATAGGGATATGATGCTAAGGAACACAGCTGAAGGTCACACAGTATGGGAAGACAGAGTAAGTTTAGCTGAATATGTCATAATCAAAATCTCTGACCTATGAGTGAGGATGAAACAGATGAAGGGAATCAGGGAAGTGATAGGTAAGACAACGTGCAACTCTAAGATGAAACAGCTGAAGAGTATTATTCCCAGCACTGATAAAGAGAGAAATCAAAGGGTCACTGTGAGACCACATGAGATGTACGACTGGCATCTGTGAGATAATTAAACATCATTTATAACCTGGTAGGAGTTTTGACCTTATTCTCAGAGCAGTAGTGGTAATCTGAATAGTAAATTCGAAAAAATTATAGTGGAACTTCTTTGTTAGAATTCCACAGTTTAAATGAAACATATGAAGGAGAAGAGAAGGATCAAGGGACATGAGAACATGGTCATTACCGTGTCTCCCTCTCTATTCCAGTTAAGACAAGATGGAGTCCTCATATATTAATGTAAGCTTATAGAGGGGAATGGATGAAATAGGAGAAATATTTAGGGGAGACTCTGTTTAATGTATGACAGCTTTCAAGGTAAGAAAAAAATGAATAGATTTAAAATCATTGATGCCTGAGAAAACCTTATTTTCTTTTACTGTACTATAGGAGAATAGAAAGTTAGAACAAGAAATACTTTGGGAGACAACAAAATGCAAACATTAATTTCACCTGGGAATTTTGAGCATCTGACGCCTGTCATTAAGTAATGGGATGAAGTTAATTAGTTTACAGTGGAGTAAAAATGTCTATGTTACAGAGTCATGCCAGTCCAAGTTTGAAAGAGGAGTCTAATAGATAGGAAGTATGTATTTCTTGAAATTCATATAATATTATAATGATAATGTTTATACAAATTCTTTAATAACATCAATATACAAAACAACAGCAAATTGCAAATGAATACAGGACAGTCAATCAGGATGAGCAGGTAGCAGGAGAGACATAGTCTATTTTGTATGTCAGTAGAAACAGCACAGAAGTGTCTAGGAAAAAAGAAGAGATTGGAGGCTATTAAAAAGACGTTGAAGTTGAAAAAGAACATTATGATTGTAATATTACAGATATTTGGAGTTCTGAGGTTATTACTACTATGATGACTGTAAGATCCATTTTTGTACAATTTATTTCCTGAATATTTATTTGCTTTCAATTTGAAATTTCAGTAACCCTATTTTTCATAGGAATACTGAAGAATTAAGAATGCTAATGAACCAGACTGGCATCTCTCAGTTTCTCCTCCTGGACCTGCCCATCCTCCCCAGAGCACAAGAACAGAGTTCTTCGCCCTGTTTCTGGGGAACCTCATCATCATCATCCCCATTCTCCCAGACTCCCATCTCCACACACCCATGTACTTTTTTCTCAGCAACTCGTCCTTCTCTGACCTCTGCTTTTCCTCTGTCATAATTGCTCAAGTTGCTGCAGAACATGCAGAGTCAAGACACACCCATCTCCTATGCAGAATGCCTGACATAAATGTTCCTTTTTATGGCTTTTGGAAACATCGAAATCAATCTTCTTGTGGTCATGGCGTATGACGGTTGTGTGGCCATGTGTCCCAGCCTATGGGACATTCAGCAGCGACCTAGGGCAGGGGAGAGAGACTGAGGCAGGAGAAGAGACAGGAACAATGAGAGCAAGACAGGTTTCTGATCAAGCTCTGAAAACTTTACTTCAGGGATAGCAACATAAGCATAAACAAGAGGAGGCTTTAAGGAGCGGGAAAGAGCCATGAGGGTGGGCTTTCTGAAGGTGAGGCTGCAATCTTCAGCCTCTGGAACAGCGGTCAAAGTGTCCTCCATACCTAAAAATATTCTTACTGTTAGACAACACAAATTCTCTCAGGGCTGTACGTGTAAGCTAGCAATTTTCCATAAACAACCACACAAGTTCTCTCAGGGCTGTATGTGCAAACTAGTAAATTTCCACAAGGCCATGTTCAACAACATGGCTCCCGGCAGCCATCTTCTTCCCAGTTCATTACACTAGCATCATGAGCCCCAAGCTCTATGTTTCTCGGGTAGTGCTCTCCTGGGTATTTACCATGCTGTATTCTGTGTTGCACACCCCACTCTTGGAAAAACTGTCATTCGGTGATGACAATGTTGTACCCCACTTTTTCTGTGACATATCTGCCCTGCTCAAGTTGGCATGCTCTGACATTTATATTAATGAATTCATGATTTTTATCTTGGAGGAGCTTAGCACTATGATCCCATTCTTACTCAATGTTGTTTCCTATGTACAAATTGTCTACTCCATTCTTAAGTTTTCATCTACACTGGGCATACACAAGGTCTTTTCCACCTGTGACTCCCACCTGTCTGTTGTCTCCCTGTTCTATGGGACAATTATCGGCCATGTGCCCATCAGCTAATAACTCTACTGTGAAGGAGACTGTCATGGCCCTGATGTATACAGTGGTGTCTCACAGGCTGAATCCCTTCATTTACAGCTTGAGAAACAGAGATATGAAAGAGGACCTGATCAGAGGCATTGGCAAGAAGCAAATCTCATTACAAGTTATGTACTGGAGTTTTAAAACTTAACTTTATCTAGTAATTATATTGATATTAATATTACAAAATATATTCCTACAATAAGACACACTGCATAATATACCCATTTATAAAAGGGAAATTTACAAAGTAGTTTAATAAGAGAAGGAGACCTGAGTGACTCAGGATGCTATTACTTGCCTTTTCAGAGGTGATTCTAGAAAAACATTAACAGGCACTGTTTCATCAGATATCCATTCGATGAATTTTGTTTATTAATTCTAAAAGATTCTCCTCATATAATACCAACAAGCCATATAATTCAACACATCACTCACTCTTCCTAGGTCCCCCTGCTCAGATATACTCCCCTTCATTTCTCTTTTTCTTTTCTTTTAATTATATATATTCTTCATTTAGATTTCAAATGTTATCCCCTTTCCTTGTTTCCCCTCTCACAACCCGTGTCCCTTTCCCCTTCCTCCTGTACATCAATTCACATACTCCTGCATCCTGGCATTATCCTATACTGGGGCATCAAGCCTTCACAGGGCAAAGGACCTTGCCTACCATTGATGAATGACAAGGCCATCCTCTACTATATATGCAGCTGGAGCCATGAGTCCCTCCATGTATGTTCTTTGTTTGGTGGTTAAGTCCCTGGGATCTCTGTGGGTACTACTTGGTTCATATTGTTGTTCCTCCTGTGAGGCTGCAAACCCCTTCCTCTCATTGGGTTCTTTCTCTAACTCCCCCATTGGGAACCTTGAGCTCAGTTCAATGGTTGGCTGAGACCATCCACCTCTGTATTTGTCAAATATAGGCAGAACCTCTCAGGAGATAGCTCTATCAGGCTCCTGTCAACAAGCATTTGCTGACATCCACAATAGTGTCTGGGTTTGGTGACTATATATGGGATTGATCATCATGTGGTGCTTTCTTTGGATGGGTTTTTCTTTCAGTCTCAGCTTGCCACTTTGTATATCCTCCCATGGGTATTTTGACCCCCTTCAAGAAAGACTGAAATGTACACATTTTGGTCTTCCTTCTTCTTGAGTTTCATCTCATCTGTGACTTGTATCTTGGGTATTATGAACTTCTGCGCTAATATAGCCACTTCTCAGTGAGTGTGTACCATGTGTGCTCTTTTGTGATTGGGTTAACTCACTCAGGGGTGATATTTTTTAGTTCCATTCATTTGCCTAAGAATTTCATAAGCTCATTGTTTTTAATAGCTGAGTAGTACTCCATTGTGTAAATGTACCAAATTTTTTGCAGCTATTCCTCTGTTGAGGGACACCTGGGTTATTTCCAGCTTCTGGCTCTTATAAATAAGGCTGCTATAAAAATAGTGGAACGTGTGTCCTTATTATATATTGAAGCATCTTCTGGGTATATGCCCAGGAATGGTATTGCTAGGTCCTCAGCTAGTATTATGTCCAATTTTCTGAAGAACTGAAAAACTGAAGTCCAGAGTGGTTGTACCAGCTTGCAATCCTACCATCAATAGAGGTGTGTTCCTCTTTCTCCACATTCTCTCCAGCACCTACTGTCACCTGAGTTTTGATCTTAGCCATTCTGATTGGTGGGAGGCGAAATCATAGGGTTGTTTTGATTTGCATTTCCCTGATGACTAAGGATGTTGAACACTTCTTTAGGTGCCTCCTAGTCATTCAGTATTCATCAGTTGAGAATTCTTTGTTTACCTCTGTACCTCATTTTTAAAAGGGTTATTTGGTTCTCTGGAGTCTAACCTCATGAGTTCTTTGTATATATTGGATATTAGCCCTCTATTGGATGTAGCGTTGGTAAAGCTCTTTCCCAAAACTATTAGTTGCCATTTTGTCCTATTGACGGTGTCCTTTGACTTAGAGAAAATTTGCAATTTTATGAGGTCCCATTTGTCAATTTTTTATCTTAGAGCATAAGACGTTGGTGTTCTGTTCAGGAAATTTTCACCTGTGCCCATGTGCTCGAGGCTCTTCCTCACTTTCTTTTCTATTAGTTTCTGTGTATCTGGTTTTATGTGGAGGGCATTGATTGACTTGGACTTGCGCTTTGTACAAGTAGATAAGAATGGGTTGATTTGCATTCTTCTACGTGCTAGCAATCTCTTTAACCAGCACCATTTGTTGAAAATGCTGTCTTTTATTCACTGAATGGTTTTAGTTCCTTTGTCAAAGATCAAGTGACCATAGGTGTGTGGTTTCATTTCTGGGGCTTCTATTCTATTCCATTGATCTATCTCCTTGTCACTGTACCAATAACATGCAGTTTTTCTCACAATTGCTCTGTACTACAGCTTTAGGTCAAGGTTAATGATTCCCCCAGAAGTTCTTTTATTGTTGAGAATAGTTTTTGATGTCCTTGGTTTTTGTTTTGTTATTCCAGATGAACTTGCAAATTGCTCTTTCTAACTCTATGGAGAATTGAGTTGGAATTTTGATGGGGATTGCATTGAATGTGTAGATTGCTTTCAGCATGATGCCTATTTTTACTATATTAATCCTACCAATCCATGAGCACAGGAAATCTTTCCATCATCTGAGATCCTCATTGATTTCTTTCTTCATAGACTTGAAGTTCCTGTCATACAGATCTTTCACTGGTTTAGTTAGACTCACTCCAAAGTATTTTATTTTATTTGTGAGCATTGTGAATGATGTTGTTTCTCTAATTTCTTTCTCAGCCTGTTTATCCTTTGAGTAAAGAAAGGTCAGTGATTTGTTGGAGTTAATTTTATATCCAGCCATTTTGCTGAAGTTGTTTATCAGCTGAAGGAGTTCTCTGGTAGAATTTTTTGGTCACTTGAGTGAACTATCATATTATCTGCAAATAGCCACATTTTGACTTCTTCCTTTCCAATTTGTATCCCTTTTACGTCCTTTTGTTGTCCAATTGCTCTGACTAGAACCTTCAATACTATATTGAACAGATAGGGACAGAGTGGGCAGCATTGTCTACACCCTGATTTTAGTGGGATTGCTTCAGGTTTCTCTCCATTTAGTTTGATGTTGTCCATGGGTTTGCTGTGTATTGCTTTTACTGTGTTTAGTTATGCGCCTTGAATTTTTGACCTTTCCCTGAATCCCTGGAATGAAGCCTACTTAGTCATGATGGATGATGGTTTTGATGTGTTCTTTGATTCATGTTGCAGAAAGTTTATTGAGTATTTTGGGTTGATATTGATAAGGGAAATTTTTCTGAAGTTCTCTTTCTTTGTTGAGTCTTTGTGTGGTTTAGGTATCAGAGTAATTGTGGCTTCATCTAGTGAATTGGGAAGTGCTCCTTCTATTTCTATTTTGTTCAATAGTTTGAAGAGTATTGGTATTAGGACTTCTTTGAACGTCAGATAGAACTCTTCACTAAACCTATCTGGTCCTGGGCCTTTTTTTTTTTGGTTGGGAGACCATTAATGACTGCTTGTATTTCTTTAGGGGTTATGGTACTGTTTAGATAATTTATCTGAACATGATTCTACTTTGGTAACTGGAGAAAGTATACACTAGCAGCTTGACAGCACATCTGAAAGTTGTAGATGAAAAAGAAGCAAATACAACCAAGATAGGTAGATGGCAAGAAATAGTCAAACTCAGGGCTGAAATCAACCCAGTAGAAACAAAAAGAACTATACAAACAATCAACCAAACCAGGAGATGGCTCTTTGAGAAAATCAAAAAGATAAATAAAGACTTAGCCAGACTAACCAGATGGCACAGAGATAGTATCCAAATTAACAAAATCAGAAATGGATAGGAAGACATAACAACAGAATCTGAGCAAATCCAAAAAAAATCACCAGAATCTACTACAAAACTGGAAAAACCCCCTTCACTTCTACTTCTGAGAGATGATAGCCAAACAGGATACAATAATACAAGACAAAGCCCTCATATTAAGCTGTACACAACAAGTCAAATGGGAGAAAATTAGTCTTAATAGAGAGAAAAGAATCAAAGATAAACCCATTGTATGGAATCCCTCAAAAATATCGAGCCAAAAGACTTAATCTTTACTGAGAAGATCTGATGGAGACATAGGTAGAGCCAGTTCTTGCCATTTCAGTCTTGTAAGCCTATGTGAGCTTTGCTTATTTGATATGATAGGCCATGTTCTCCTGGTGTCCTCCAACTCAGACTTCTATTATGTTCCCTGGATTTCTTCTCTGGTGTTCTGTGATCTCTGAGGGGAGGGAAATTATGGAGATCTCTAAATTATATCTAAATAACACAAACACACACACACACACACACACACAAACACACACACACCACTCTGCATAAAATGTGGCTGTGTGTATATAGAACCACTTTTTAAAAGTTTTTACATTTTCTTTTTCTAGTTTTAGTGGATATTTTATTTATTTATTTATTTATATGTACTATTTTAAAATATACAATTAATATGTGTGGAGTTATTTAAAATTTATATTGAGAAAAATGTATGTATTCTCAGTGTTGCTGTAGACAAGCATCTACATAAGAATGTTCAATTGATTGTTGTTTTATATCAAACAATTTTTATAATACTCATTTTTATTGTTAGAATATTGTATAAATTTTAAAGAATGTGACAAAATTAAAAAAAAAAGCCAAAAGGTATTGCAAGTATTGAAAGAGGGTCTCTGGGAGGAGTTGGGGTACAAAAGGGAAACGAGAATTTGATGTAATTTTATTTACTTAAAATATATTTTTAAATGTTAACAAATTCAGATAAATTTAAATCATGTATTTTTTCTCATTATAATGCAATAAAACCTAAATCAATTAAAAAAAAATGTGTTCTAGGAATTAAAGTCAAGTAGTCCAGCATGGCAGGAAGGACTTGCTCCTACTGAAACTTCTCTGAGGTTCCTGAATTAAAGAAATTTTAATTTGTCCTTTCTCATTTTCTATTGCTTTCTAATATGGCTTTCTGTCGGTGCAGTCCCCAACGAGCAGGGAAGCAAACACAAGACAACCAGGTTCCTTCTCAAGGCAGTTTAATCAGGAGTTGCTTCTTTCCAGGCAGTGACCCCGACCCCTCCTGGGTTCGTGCTTATAAGCACTAGTGCATGCCAATCATTGAAAGCCACGTATCATCTCTCCATAGGTCCCTGGTTGGTCACCAGATCTAGCCACACAATCGCGCCATTTCCAAATAAGTAGTTGTTTACCATGGAGAGCGCTCAGCTGTCGGACTATCAGTTACCATAGAGAGTGCCCGCTGTCCAGCTGGCGGTTACTATGGAGAGCGCGAAGAGTGTGCCGCTCTCAACAGCTCCCCCTTTTTTATTTTGAAATAGAACAGGTGAGGGTAGTGGTCTGAGCCTCTGTAAATTGGGACATTGTAATGGGGTTTCATAGGCCTCCTCAGCCCAATCTACCCCATACCCATCCGGTGCTGATTTTTTCAGAGGCGGGTAACATTTGGAAGAGAAGGGGAGAGGGCAGCACCAACCCGCATAGATCAGACATGCCCTTCTTGAGAGTTCTAACCGCTCACAGCATCTCCCAAGTGCAGTGCTCATGCCTCACAACCTGAACGTGATGAGGTCAAGCTTTTATGGCTGCAAGCCAAGCTTGAGGGGACTGTCCAGCCTGTAAGGCATAAAAGGCAGGTGTCATTATGGCAAGATCGGCTTTTCGGGTCTAGGCCATATGGCAGAGACAAAACAGGCAACCAATGACGGCAATAACCAGGCCTACAGCCAGAACCCCTATGCCTGCCCACTCATTCAGGTGATTCATGGCTTGGCGGATCCATGCAGTCAATCCCTCTGCCATAGTGGGGTCCAACCTGGTGGAATTAACATGGACTTTAGCGAATCTCAATTCCCTCAGGGTCTCTTCGAACTCCTAACTCCAATTCTGTAACAAGAGCTGTGACAAGGTTTTAGACATATTTGCAGCACATGTAAAATTATGATATTGGATGAAAGTAACACATAAGCCAGTCATTTTCCATTCGCAGCCTAACTGCGCTAGCTGCCAGAGGTTGTCCACTTGCTCCTGCACTAGGTCAATTCATTGATTGACTAACATCAAACCTCCCTTTATCTGAGAGTTGATGGAAGCCTGTACATCCAAAGCAGTAGCCACATCTGAGGATAAATTATTCAGGGTTTCTGCAGTTTGTATGGAATTAGTCAAGGCAAGAGCTGAGGCAGTGGCAGTGGCACCAATGGCCACCGTAGCAATAATTGCAATGATGGCTGCAGAAATGCCAATATCTCTTTTTTGTCTAAACAATTGTAAACCGCATAGGGGCCTCAACAGGCATTGGCACATAAAGAGGCATGTGAGTAACAATCGCAAACCGGTAGAAGGTGGCATTCCAGCACAATGTATAAAAACAAGTCTGAAAAGTACACATCAGCTCATTTTCTAAAATGGAAATATCATTGCTGACTATCCACAGGAACAAAGGCCAGACACAAACCAAGGTGGGTGGAAAAGCGGTCCAGCCTGCTTCCTGGTAAGAGACTTGAGTTATCTGCCAAGAGAAGCTGCCAGACAGACTTCCTGAACTTAAGCTATTGCTTAACTGTCCCTTCCAATCGAAGGTTAAAGCTCCCTTGCCGAAACTCCCTCCACCTCTCATGGCCGTAAAAGACAAATCAGTACAGCTCCCATTGACACCACAAAGAAGCCATAAATCAAAAGGATTAGCACTACTCTTATCTGGATGCATATTAATAAAGTCAGGGCCAGGATAGGTTGCATTAAATTCTACATTAATTTGTGGCAAGAAAGAGAAATAGCCATCTACGGCCCACGTGGACATCCTACCTTGACAACCCATCCATGGAAGCAGATCACTATCTTCAATGATACCTTGGCAGAGAGGGCCCAACGAAGGTTGGATAGGATGGTTTGTATGGCCCTTTTGACTGGGCCACTAGCCTAATATAACCGAAGCATTGGCTATAACATTAGAATCAGTACCCCAATATGCCTCCTTCAGCCATGCGGCAGATTGATTATAGATCTTTATGCAGCTACTTATATCTGAAATATTGCTCACCAAAAGAAAGCACAAGCTACCCTTTAACTCAAAACTTCTATTGCTTTCTATGCTGCTAACTTAATCATCATAGGGCAGATAGGCTAATCCCAGGCTTCTGTTAGTATTAAATAGGCGAGAGAACACTTGTGCATTATACATCACTGGCATTGGCTTCAGGAACACAGACAGGATCCCCCATCGCAGCTCCATAATCGCAGGATTTGTCATCAGGAGTAGAGGCAGGAGGTTCATCAGCATTACTCTGCTGGACCAGCCTCTCTGGGACCCACACAGGATCATCTTATGTCTGTGGACAAATATAAACAGAGCCTCTGGACCAAGCCAGCACAGGATCAGGACCATACCATTTTCCAGTTAATATATCTTTCCATCGCACTAGTCCTTAGTTGGTGGAAGTCCAATTTGTATGTCACTCTGCAGCAGAGCGACCTTGTTCATCCAATTGCAAAAAATGTAAAGTAAATAAAGCAAGGGATACACATTCTTTGGGGGTACGCATATGGCCAATTCCCCCTTTTTGTTTTACAAGACATTCTTTGAGCATGCAGTGGGCTCTTTCCACTATGCCCTGTCCTTGTGGGTTATAAGATAATCCATGCTTCAGTGTAACTTGTATTTTATGGCAAAATGAAGAAAAAGAAGCTGCTGTATATCCAGGCCCATTGTCAGTCTTAAGGACATGAGGCTTGCTCCATGCAGCCCATGCCTCCAGGCAACGAGTACTGACATTCCGTGCCTTTTCCCCACTTAATAGGGTGGCAAAAATGAGGCCTGAACATGTATCAACTGATACATGAATATATTTTAATTTACCAAATTCAGAAAAATGAGTCATGTCCATCTGCCAAACTCTGAGGGGCAACAATCCTTTTGGATTAATACCCAAACTAGGAGGGTGCAAAAACTGATTACAATCAGAACATTGCACCACTATCTGCCTAGCCGCCTCTCTGGATATTTTAAATTTCATTCTCAAAGTTTTTGCATTAACATGAAAATCTTTATGAAATTGGGTGGCTGCCTCCACCAGGGAATCAATAGCATTAAAGACAAAATTTCTGCGAGTGGCTTCATCCACTTCACTCTTATTAAGGCTAATAGGCCCAGGTAAACCGGAATGTGCTCTAACATGTTGAATAAAAAAGGGATAGCTACGATTACAAATCAAACTTTGTAAATTACTCAACAAAGCATAAATTGGGCTATTCATTTTTATCTTTCCAACCACTTCCAATTGCTTCAAAATATTAACTACATATAAAGAATTTGAAATTAAATTAAAAGTCTCCTTAAATTTATCAAAAACTTCTATTACAATTTTCAATTTTATAATTTGAGGTGAGGCGGGAGCAAATTGAACCACAACTCGCTCAGTATCATTAATCTTATAAGAACCACATCCAGTTTTAGAGCCATCTGTATAAATAGTTACAGCCCCTATCAGGGGGCTTTGTTTAGATAATTTTGGGGAGACAAATGGGTGCGACTCAAAAAATTGTACGAAGGGGTACTGAGGATAATGATTATCAAACTCTCCAGCAAACCCACACCGCAGAATTGCCCAATCATCTAAGATTGCACATAATATTTGCAACTGATGACTATTATAGGGTATTACAATCTTAGCCGGCTCAACACCAAAGTGTTGTAAAGATTTTTGAATTCCTTCTAAGGCTAAAATAGCAACAGTAGTGGGGTAATGCTCTACCGTTTTAGCTACAGACATTTTCGGATGAATCCATTTTAAGGGGCCTCGCTGCCAAAGGGCAGCCGTAGGTTGAAACTTTGTATTAAAAACTAATAATAAGATATCTTCTTCCAAATCGTAGCACCTTAAGGACACTCTCATTATTTCTTCTTCCACTATTTTTAATGCCTCATGCCCTTCAGGAGTCAATTCTCTTGGAGAATCTAAAGCAGAATCTCCACGTAAAATTTTATATAAAGACTGCAATTTATAATTTGGGATCTTTAAATAGGGCCTAATCCAATTAATATCTTCTAACAACTTTTGAAAATTATTTAAAGTTTTCAAATGATCTTTTCTAATTTCCAATTTTAAAGGCTTAACTTCACAAAGTCCAATTTTGGCACCTAAATATAAAACTCCTTCCTCTTGCTAGACCTTTTCAGGGGCTATAAACAAGCCCCGAGCCTTTAAATTTTTAACCAATAAATGATAGGCTTTCCACAATACTTCTATATTTTTAGATGATAATAAAATGTCGTCCATATAGTGAGAGCATCTTAAGCCAGGAAATTATTCTCTTACTGGTTTAATGGCTGCTCCTACATAGAGTTGACACATAATAGGACTATTGGCCATGCCCTGTGGAAGTACTACCCATTCATATCGTTCATCAGGTTCCTCTTGATTAACAGAGGGCACAGTAAAGGCAAATCTTTGACTATCTTTCTTACATAAAGGAATAGAGAAAAAACAATCCTTAATATCAGTCACTATCACTGGCCACTCTTGAGGTAAGGTAGTCAATAATGGGAGACCACGTTGAACGGGCCCCATGATTTGCATTTGCACATTAATAGCACAAAAATCATGCAACAACCTCCATTTTCCTGATTTCTTCTTTATAACGAAAATAGGTGTATTCCAAGGTGAAACAGAGGGTTTCACATGGCCTAACTCAAGCTGTTCCTTTACCAGATTTCAAGATGCCTTTAATTTCTCTGAGGACAGTGGCCACTGAGGAACCCACACTGGGTCCTCAGTCTTCCGAGCAATTAGTATAGCTTCCTCAGCGGCCCCTAGAAAAAACCAAGACCTTTCCCAGGAGGTCAGGACTCAGGGATGATGGGACTACGACGTCCCTGAAGTGATCTTCCTAACAAAACCCCCTAGAGGGGTGCCATCCCATATCTTGCATCATCTTTTGAGATTTTCGTGAATAATTTGCATCATTTGTTAATTTTAAATCCATTGCTTTTAACAAGGCTCTTCCCCACAAACTAACAGGAAGCTCCAAAACATAGGGCTGAAAAACCCCTTTATGTCCCTCCTGATCTTTCCAGGGGAGTTCTCTGGCACTCATGTCTGGAGATTTGGACCTTGTAAGGTCTTAGAGGGTGTTTGTATAGGCCAGTCTGAAGGCCAATCCTTAAGGACTATGATACTGCGATCTGTGCCTGTATCAAGAAGTCCTAACAAGATCTTCCCATTGACTGTTAACTCAAGTAGGGGGCGTTGGTCCAGGTCCAGAGAGAGGTAGATTGCAGAACCTCCTGTGGATCCAAACCCTTGGTCTCCTCTCCTTCCTTTTTGCAGCAAACATATTATGCAGGCTAGGTAGCAACACCAGCTGTGCAATTCTATCTCCTGGGGAAATGACAACGATGCCCCTAGGGGATGAAGCAAGAATTTTAACTTCCCCCTCATAGTCTGAGTCAATTATGCCAGGATGAATAATAAGTCCTTTTAGGGCTGATGACGAACGCCCAATTAGCAGCCCTACTTTATCTCTTGGTAAAGGTCCTTTAAAATCAGTGCCTATAGGTTGCACCCCCATCTGAGGTGTTAATACGAGTCCACACCTCCGGCCGTCCCCCACCCGCCATAAGGCGGAGGAGGGGGAGGTGGTAAGACGCCTGTTCCTGCCGTACTCTCATTGCTTGACCCTTTCTTTTCCTTTGTCTTCCTTTTCTCTTTCAAGGTGTGTTTCCATTAGAGCCTCAATCTCTTCCTCGGAC
Source organism: Montemys delectorum (assembly GCA_019843815.1). Taxonomy (NCBI): domain Eukaryota; kingdom Metazoa; phylum Chordata; class Mammalia; order Rodentia; family Muridae; genus Montemys; species Montemys delectorum. The sequence continues at coordinate 9,632 of JADRCD010205691.1, read as the reverse complement.
TCTGAGCTGGTAAGATCCTCAAATTCTCCTAAATCAGGGTACAACTGTCCTTTCTTCCTTCCTCCCTTCTCACTATCTGATTTTGTCAATCTTCCCTCCTGCAGCAACTCTAAAGCTGTCTGTCCCTTCTCCACTGCTTTACAGCATCGCTGATCTTCTAAGTAGCTTCTCACTAACTTCCAGACTGGTCTCACTCCTCCCTTCAGGGTTCCTTGCTCCCAAGCAAAGTCCAAATCACGACCAAGCTCGTCCCAGCAAGGAACCGTGGTTTGCCAGACATTGCAAACCACGAGGAGCCAGTATCACATTCCTCCAAAAATCTTCTAAGGTGGACTTCTCAATCTTTAGGTTTTTAGATAAAAGCAGCTCCTGAAGAGCCAAAAAATTTGGGTGCGAATATGAAGCCCCCATCGTAAAATTTTCCCTGAACTACTTTCACCTTCGGTTCCCAGCTCTGTGAACTTTCCTCTGCTCTCTCTTTAAACTACTTTCACTTTCTCCTCCCCAGAGACCTTTTTACTTTCACTTTCTCTTCCTACTTTCACTTTCTCTACTCTCTTACTCGCTGCTTGCTGCAGCCCTTTTCTCGCTGCTTTTACCGCGGACTTTGGTTTCTTCTCCTCATGAGAACTTTCTCTCTCTCCCCGCTTTACCACGGGCTTTCGTCTCGTCTCTTTCCCGAGAACTTTCTCTCTCTGGCCCCACTTACCAGGCACTTACCAAGCGATCGCCCTGTCCACCAAGAGTTTTGAAACCACACGAGATGCTTTCCCCGTCCCAGGCCACCACAATGTCCGGCTCAGTCTCCAACCAGCAGGGAAGCAAACGCAAGACAACCAGGTTCCTTCCAAGGTGGTTTAATCAGAATTTGCTTCTTTCCAGGCAGTGACTCCAACCCCTCCTGGGTTCGGGCTTATAAGCACTAGTGCATGCCAATCATTGAAAGCCATGTATCATCTCTCCATAGGTCCCTGGTTGGTCACCAGAACTAGCCAGACAATCGCACCAACTCCAAATAAGGAGTTGTTTACCATGGAGAGGGCTCAGCTGTCGGGCTATGGGTTACCATGGAGAGTGCCCGCTGTCAGGCTGGCGGTTACTATGGAGAGCGATAAGAGCTCTCTGCTCTCAACAGCTTTCCAGCTTTACTGTGATGTTCAACACATGTAACTGGGTAACTCTACACCACCTCACTTATTCAATCAGTGTTATTCCTTTTTATTGGTCAATACTTTCTTTTTAACACAAAAATAATTATAAATACTATGACAAGAATTGTATACTCATATATAAAGTAACCACATTGAGCTCCTACCTCATCACACCAAATATAAAATTTAATTCAAAGTGGATCTGTAATGTAAATATAATGGCTACAAGTCACTAAATCCTTGGAAGAAAACATAGGGACAGTTTATTGTGACCTAGAGTTTGGCAATGAGTTTCTTAGCTCTTGTAAATATAGACTGAGTAATTAATTGTATGTGTGTGCGTGTGTGTGTGTGTGTGTGTGTGTGTGTGTGTGTATGTGTGTGTCTGTGTGTGTGTCTTCATTAAAAAATTCAATATGTCTGTGTTATTCAACATGAGCACTATCAAGACAGCAGGGAAAAATCTATATATAATATACAAAATAGGTAAATCTACAGACATGGAGAGAAGATTGGTAGTTATACAGGCAGAAGGAGGGAAGTATGAAATAAAAGTAGAGCATGCTGAAGAGGTATTAATGGTGACTGTAGCATGTTTCACACAGGGTACATACACACAGACACACACACACACACACACACACACACACACACACACGGTTATTCTTAGAACAATAAATGAAGTACAGTGCTAAAAAGGCAGAATATTTGGTGTTATCTAAGCATTAATAAATCTTATGTCACTATTTAGAATTTGTTGTTTATTAATTTGTATTGGTTACTTTATTTATTTACATCTCAAATGTTATCCCCCTTCCCAGTTTCCTCTCCATAAACCCTATACCATCCCCACTCCCTCATGCTTCTATGAGGGTGTTCCCCCTCCCAACCATCCACTCCTACTTCAGCATCCTTACATTCCCCTATGTGGGAATATTCAGCCTCCATGGGATCAAAGGCATCCCCTCCCTTTGATGCCAGATAAGACCATCCTCTGCTACATATATAGCTGGAGCCAAGGATCCCTTCATTTGTACTCTTTGGTTGGTGGTTTAGTCTCTGGGAGCTCTGGGGTCTTGTGTGTTGGTATTTTTGTTCTTCCTATAGAGTTGCAAACTCCTTCAGCTCTTTTAGTCCTTTCCCTAAATCCCCCATTGGAGTCCCTGTGCTGAGTCCAGTGGTTGTCTCCAAGCATCCACATCTGTATTGGTCAGGCTCTGGCAGCACCTCCCAGGGGACAGCTATACCAGGCTCCTGTCAGCAAGTGCTTCTTGGCATCAGCAATAATGTCTGTGTTTGATGTCTACAGATGGGATGGATCCTTAGGTGGTACAGTCTCTGGATAGCTTTTCCTTCAGTCTCTGCTCTACTCTTTGTCCTTGCATTTTCTGTAGACATGAGCAATTTTGAGTTAATATTTGAGATGCGAGGGTGGCCCAATCTGTCAACTGAAAGCCATGCCTAACCACTTGATATGGTCTCTACAAGCTCTTTCTCCCCTTTGTTGTTTATTTTGGCTAGTGTCATCCCAGTTATGTCCTGGGAAACTTTTGCTTCCAGGGTGCCTGGGACTGTCTAGTGGCTGACTCCAGCTCGCCATGCCCCACTACTACATATCACTGTTCAATTTTCTGGCCATTCTCCCTTGTCTCCCCCTACACTACATACTGTCCCCATTTTTCATTCCTCTGCTCTCTTCTTTCCAGGTACATCTCACAATCTACCTCCCATTATTATTTTGTACCCCTTCTAAACAGGACTGAAGCATCTACATAGACATGGACAGAAGACTGATAGTTACACAGACAGAGGGAGGGAAAAATAAAATAAAAGTAGAGAGTGCTGAAAAGGTATTAAAGCTGAGTGTAGCATACCACCAACAGGGTGAATATATATGTATTTTTGTCTTTCTTCTTCCTGAGCTTCATGTGGTCTGTGAGTTGTAGTGTGGATATTCTGAGCTTTTTGCCTAATATCCACTAAACAGTGAGTACATACAATGTGTGTTCTTTTGTGTCTGGGTTACCTCACTCAGGATGATATTTTCTAGTTTCATCCATTGGCTGCGAATTTCATGGAGTCACTGTTTTTAATAGCTAAGTAGTACTCCATTGAGTAAATGTAACACATTTTTGGTATCCATTCCTCTGTTGAGGGACATCTGAGTCATTTCCAGATTCTGGCTATTTTAAAAAAGGCTTCTACTAATATCATTCAGTAGGTGTCCTTGGTACATGTTGGAGCATTTTTGGGGTGGGTACCCAGGAAAGGTACAGCTAGGTCCTCAGGTAGAACTATTTCCAATTTTCTGAGGAACTGCCAGTGTGATTTCATTTAGAATTTTTTTATTTTAAACTTGTTAGTGTGTGAGTGATTCTGAGTGAGATTTCATGTACCATGTACACTTAGGATCTGTTGAAGCTTAAAGAGGACATCAGCTTCCCTGAAGCTTGTGTTAGAGGAAATGTTAAGCAGCCAGGTGGGTGGTAAACAGTTTTTCAGGGATCTCTGGAAAAGCAGCAAGTTCTGAGCTGATGTCTCTATTATGACACTCAAACGAACTGAAAATTCCTATGCCTCCTGTATCTGTATAGTGTGAGCCAAATGGCATCAATTTGCAGACATAGCTCTAGTTTTAAGAGAATCTAAGATGAAGAAAGTTAAGAGAAAAAAAACCCTCTAAGTGGTTTAATTAAAACTTAAAGTACTCAATGTTTTGTGAGAAAACAACATTTATTTTGAAATGCCTGTTAGGACTTCAGAGAATTTAACTATTACAGCTATGGATAGAGAATTATGGTAGCATGACTTCTTCATGGAGGACATATGGTAGGTAGTCCAAGGTAGTTGTCATGACAACTAAATAAAATGAAAACAGATAGAAAAGGCCAGTAGGTAGTGGATCACACTGTCTCCACCTGTCCCCAAACTTCCACAGTCATGGGCACATACCTGGTGAGTAGTAGTGGGCAGAGAGGAAAATGAATTTCATATATGCATAAGGACCAGATACCAGAAAAAGAGCAGCAGCAGTCATCAACCACAGAAGCAGTTACTAGGATAAAATCAGATTAAGGCAAGTGATAGCAAGAGTTGTGGTACCAGGAACAGGAAATGTATATTGATACGGTTTGTCTGTGGATTGACTGGGGGTTTATTTAGGGTTACTTTATAAATCTTTGTAGGCTATCTTGGAGATTATCTTTGCCTTCTAAACGATAAAGGAAACCATAACACTCTGTGGTCTTGTGACCTGGCAAAGGGCACACATAAGTACCAGGGTAGGGAGAGCTGAATGTGGGCATCACTGGATCAGAAGGAAAAGATGAAAATTCCACTTGCCCATCCTTACAGAGCTGTAGGGGTGATGGAGATGCCAAGAGAGAATTCTCACCACACAATAAATATGCTTTATGGAGATGAGAACCTGCCACAGAACAGGATGCTGTTAGTTTTGTCATGCATGATGAAGAAAAGGAAGGGGTGGTCAGCACGGAAAGTTGGGGTATAAGAATTGAAACAGAGAAGTACAATTTCTGCAGCTGAGGCTGCTGCTGCCACTGTTCCTTCTTCAATGACCTCTACCACACACTTGTGAACAAACTTGGACAGACACAGGTCTTCCTCAGTAGACATTCCTGATAAGTCAGACATGCTCTCATGAAAGAGATCCAAAATCCCCAAGTGTTGGAACAGTGTTTTCATATCATACTCCTCTTCCAGTTGAAATTTTGGAAGATAAAAATGAACCTCAGTGGCATTCATAAAGTCTGGTTTGGTCCAGGCTGTTAACTTCTCAAAGGTGAGATTGTTTTCCACCCGAAAAACCAGAATTAGAGACTTTTAGAATCACAGTTGACCTCTTACCCAGAGACACACAGGTAACTGCTGATCAACGTACTGTCTGTCATCAAAAACGGGCACTGCCTATTCAAATGCCCAGGCAGTGTGGGAATCCCACTGTCCTGGTAGCTTGTTTGTGGTTTCCATGATGGAAATGGTGGACAAGCAGTGCAGGGTAGGAATACCTGGCTCTCTTCTCCTAAATCACTTGTGAGAGATCTTTTTTTTTCTGACATGTGTCTCTATCCAGGTGATTATTCTTTAATTTCTATTTGTTTTAGTTTTCTTATACTAGACCCAGTTTCAAAAATAGTAAATCATTGTTGCTTAAATAGAAATCAAGTATTGGAAAAGAAAGGAGTTAATAAAAAACTAACTCATACTCTATTGAAGTGATGCCACAGAGAGCTGGATGCTGAGTGGCAGGGAGATCTTTGCTCACAAAGACCCCTCATGTCATGAACATTCTATTTCCCACAATTCAGAGGATGGCTCATAGATTCTGGGGTTTCCTGCTTCAAGGAAGACCAAAATTTGTTACAGTGACTTGCCAGACTCTGCCCTCCTCAGTTTTCAACCTTTATCTTCCATATTTTTAGGTTAAAATGGGATATTGTTTCAGTCTATTTTCTGTTCTCAGATATTAAAATAAAATATGAACAAAGATCATGATATGGGTTATATTTATGGAGGAGAATTATGTTCCAGGTAATGTGCTAACTTTTTACTTGTGTTGCCCTGATTTCCTCCTATTAGGTAGTTATCATCCATTCTAGTGATGAAGTTATAGTATGTGATAAGGGTGCATAGACCACGATGAGAGTATTGGACACAACTTTGAACCCAAATGTCTGTGCCTGTACACAGCTTGAAGTTCTGTCTGTGAGTACTATCCCCTCATGGCAGTTGCCAGGGTGAAGACATTGAACTCTGTCTAATAAGGATACAAAGGAATACTGAATATTCTCAGAGACATTTGAAGTGTTAAATGCTACATAATCCGCTGGTTCACCTTGCTGGTATCCACACCCTCATCCTGGAGTAGGACCACGAAACTCAGCTCCTTGCCCAGATAGGGCATCACCAGCACTTGTGCCTGGATTTCATTCACATAGGCACGGCAAAATGTGTTTTCCTGCCACATCATCTGCACTGGCTTTGTTTCAGACTGAACAGATGAATACATGACATCAAATATATAATAGAGATAAGTCAGAAGTTTTCCAAATGTGCTGCAGTTAATACCAGTGTTTTCTACACTCAAAGTAAAACAATATTCATGTTCCGGGTACACTTCCACAAAGTCATTAGCATCTTCCTGTTTTCGTTAACATAATTGAGTGTAAGCAGATATGAGTCTGTCTCTGTTAGGGTTTCTACCACTGAAATAAAACACCATGACCAAAAGCACTTGGGAAAAAGGGTTTATATTAGGACTCTCAGGTCACATATGGTTGTCGCGCGCTACCTCGCCGATAAGAAGCACGCCACACTCAGGATTCTTCTGACAGCAATTTATTGTTACAGCTCTTTTAGATGGCATGAAGTAGAAGGACCCCGAACGCCGAAACCCCGTGGCTTATATAGATCTCTGGGAGACGTGCAGATCCCTCATTGGCTCTAGCCTTAGTGCCTAATTAGCATACTAAGTTTTGCGCCTTGCGCAGGCGCACATTCAAGCAGGGCTTCCGAGAAGAATCAGGAAATAGAGAGCCTGCACCATCTTGTAATGGCGGGCGGCTCCCGACATCTCCCCCTTCTTTATTATATGCTCAAAGAAAATACTCGTTGATCTGTCGATCAAGCCCACCGTTCTACCAGTAGGGCGATCAAGGCAGTTAAACAGTTTTGAGACCCTCCACACTTGTATCCCGTGCGATGGGAACCTGAGCCCTGGGAAGTGTGAAGGACTAGTACTCCAGGCACCTGGTGCAAGGGGAACACGAGCCCTCAGGATGCCATTGACGAGCAATAGTGTCTCATCTTTTGAGCATATTCAGCCAAGCTTGGGGGGATGCTCCCATTTCCACGGCTAGCAAGGCTTGCGTAATGAGTATTTTATCCTTTTGATGCTGTCTATTAAATTTGCAGAGCAACCAAAGTATAACCAGCACTCCCCCAAGGACCATACAGCCAAATAAGCCCACCCCCACCCACTCTTTAAAGAAAGAAAAGGCTTCAGTAATCCAGGAGGTCAAATCTTCTAGTGTGACAGGTTGCACGTGTGTCCCATTTAGATCCAGAATCTTCCATTGCAATTCTCTCTGAAGGAATTCTATTTGCTGCGACCAATTGCCTTGTAAATATTGAGATATAAGAGAGCTATTAGCAAGGGAACTATTATCAAACGGCAATGGGGTAATACAAAGAGTGCGTGTAGAGGCCACACAGGACAATTGTACCACTTCCGTTAGAGATTGTAATTGTTGTTGTAATAGATCAACTCTCTGATTAACTAATAAAATACCAGATGCCAGTTGTGAATCCGTTCTTTTAATGTTTTCCAATGCGCTAGAAGTCTTCTCGGAAATGGAATTAATAACTGCGGCCGTTTGTACTTGATTGGCCATGGCAATGCCAGCGGTGACCGCGGCAGCAGCAGAAATAGTAATGGCCGTTATAATGGCGGCTGTGACACCAAAATCTCTTTTTTGCCTTAATAAATGTAAAATTGGAAAACTATCAGGATCGGCCTCTACTGGAATAGGCACAAAGGTAGGGATGTGTACCACAACAGCTGTCTTGTAGGTACCGTCCCAGCATTCAGTAAGGAAACATTTGGCGGAACCATCGTTGCATTTAAGTTCTGTATCATTCTGGGACAGGGTCTTATTATACACTATAAAAAGATAGGGGGCTTGAACACACACAGCGGAAGGGGAGAGAGAGGCATTAGAAATTCGTTCATTAATAGTTAAATCTACTAATCGGGTCTTATTCTCTAATCTAACAGCACTAACATTACTAAGGGTATGAAGGCTGCCTAAAATATTAGCAAAGGCAGAAATGCTGGCAGATGTACCAGCATCATTTATCATCACCCATTCATAAAAGGGCCAATGATTACCTGGCCCGGAATTGGTATCCTTAGTTTGTAAATTCTTCAATTTTTGGTCAAAGTAAAATCCTGAAGTAAGCTTATGACTCTTTAAGGATGGTGGCTGACAAGGTGTAAACACCGGAGGAAAATTCAATAGGGGATAGCACCAAGGCATGCGTCTAGACACAGTACCATTGGAATGAATTTTATGGACCAAGGGTATGACCACCTCGCTCGTAAATAGCATGGTGGTAATATTGGCACTGGTAGTGTGATTTAGATCTCCAGAGCCAAATGCAGCTCCCGAGGCAATTTGATTCAGTGCGCCCAGAACTGCTGAAGTAGGGGCTCTACTAGACCCGAGCGGGTCTTCCCAATATCCAATTTTTGTTTTATTCAATTTAATACATGGTCCCCGGAGGGCCCTATCAGAGAAGGTAAAACACAATGCTGTTGCCAGATTAACATTGGTAGCATTATATTCTTTAGTCTCATATAAGGGTAGATTTAAACAAGGTGCCTCCATGGAGCAACCGGTAAACAAAAACAAGGGTAGTTGTGTAGAATTAGCATGAACAGGCATTGGCACTGGCCAGGTCTTGACTATGGCCCATAGGGGTATACTCATCCTCAATGGTATCCACAGGGCCATGATCAGCAGCAATACCAGGGCTCTCATTGGTGGTGTCACCTGCCTTGTTAGTCGGGCAGGGACCCAGATGGGATTCTCTCGGTCCTGTGGGAAGACACAAATTGCTCCCCTGGATCTCACCAATATTGGATCCGGACCTTTCCATTGGTTAGACAACACATCTTTCCATTTAATATATTCTCTGTGCTGTTTTGGAGCTGAATGTCTATCAGCAGCAGATCTGCCTTCAGCATCTAAATTTAAGAAATTTAAGGTAAATAGGGCTAGGGAGGTAGATGTCTTAGGTCCCATGTTGGGGCCTAATCCCCCTTTTTGTTTTAATAAATAAGTTTTTAAGGTGCCATTGGCACACTCCACAATTCCCTGCGCTTGAGGGTTATAGGGTAGGCCAGTCATGTGGCGGACTCCAAGCCTCAAGCAGAAGTGGCGAAAGGTTTTTGAAGCATATGCAGGTCCATTGTCAGTCTTTAGTTGTAGGAGCTTGCCCCCAAGCAGCCCAGGCTTCCAGACAGTGAGTAATGACATGCGATACCTTTTCTCCTGCAAAGGGGGTGGCGTGAATTATGCCAGAACCTGTGTCTATAGATACATGGAGGAACTTTTGTCTCCCAAAGGCATTGAAATGTGTCACGTCCATTTGCCAGACATGAAGAGGTTGAAGACCCCTGGGATTTACCCCAATCATTGGAGAGGGTCTGAAATCAGCGCAGGAAGTGCATTTGAGGACAATGTCTCGAGCCTCCGCACGAGTTAAATGAAATTTCAACCTCAAGGTATTTGCAGGAACATGATATAATTTGTGGAATTCAGTCGCACCCTCTAGGGGCGAACTGACCCAGAAGAGATTTTTAGTAGCCTTATCAGCAATAGCATTGGACTGAGACATAGGGCCCGGAAGTAATGAATGTGCTCTCATATGTTGAATAAAAAACGGGTGACACCTATT